>VZRW01003597.1:261910-272578 GCA_013398125.1 Aegotheles bennettii
AGTTCCCTTGTGTGTGCTCAGCGCTGTCCCCCCCCAGCCCTGCCGTCCCCATCACCACCCGCACCCCCACAGGACCATGTTCGTCCTCACCAGGGCTCTGTCCAGATGCCAGGCTCAGCTTTTGGTTCTAGCGCAGATCTGTTTCTTGCTCGGCCCTGGACAGCCACCCAAGGACCCAGCTTCACCTCCCTGCCCTGGGCCAGCCGAGCCAGAGGGATCACCAGCTCTGCAGGGCATCGGCCATGTCTGTCCCCACATCAACCTTCACAGGAGGGGTTAGGAAAATCAGCAGAAGGTCCATCACAAGCCATGGAAGGCAGCTCCTGGGCCAGGGATACAAGCTGAGAATGTAGTGCTACTGTTGGGCAATAGCCAGTGCTGCCCTGGCAGCCCACCCTGCCCTCTGCCTGTCCCCATGGACCATAAGGTCCACTCAGGCAGGTGGAGCAGGTCCCTCTGCTGCCCTGGTTAAGCAGAGAAAGACAGAGCCTGTAATGAGCGGGGTCCCAGCAAGGGGAACCTGCATGCAAGGGTTCCCCACCCCTGCTGGTTTTGGAGGCACCACCCTTTAGAGCTGGGCATGGGGCTAGTGGAAGTGCTCAGGTAGCCCAAGGGGATTATACTGGTCCCAGTCCTCAGGGCAGGATGGGACACAGCCCAGGAGAGGCAAAGGCAGCTCTAACAGCTTTACAGTTCAGCACCAGCTGCCCCCATACATTGCTTGTTCTTAAACAAAGCCCCCAGAGGGTCTCCTGTATCCCTGGTAGCACGGAGATCACAGCCCCTCCAGGCCAGCACACCCAGTAAAGCACAGGGCACAACCAGCATCTTTATCAAGATTTTCACTTCTTACAGGGCTCCACACTTTGTTTCCCATGTGCACAGGGCAGCTCGTGCAAGGAGCTCCAAACCAAAGCAAGGCACTGAGGGTTTCTTTAAAGATCATCTCCCAGCCTCACACAGCCAGGTAAGAGCTGTCACCACCTCCCAGAGCTCCTGATCTGCAGCCCCGGGGTGCAGCCCGTGCCCAGCCAGTATAACAGACCAGGACAGAAGATGCAAAAGCAGCCCGAGCCTCCTCTCCAAGCCCTCCTCCCAGCACTGCAGCCCAGTTCACACTACCAGGAGCCCAGGTTACAGATGAGGTGCTCACTCAGCACTGGCAGAGTCATTCACCTTGTGCCTACCACCTGAAGCTGAGTATCTTCTGGCAGCAGCCAGAGGCAGCCTAGACTAAAAGTCACCTGCAGGTCTTGTATCCCTGCCCCCCCCGGCAAAGCCAGCCAGGTCCTGGCAGCTGGTGTGCAGCTCAGGCAGCAGCAAGGTTCCATGGCTGGTTATGCTTCAGAAGTTCAGCCCAAGCAGTTTGTGTCCGAGGGCCATGAGCCTGACAATACAAATGGAGCATTTTATGCAAGCCCTCGGAAATGCTACAGCCTGCAGCCCAGAGCATCACCCTGCCTGGCAGGGAGCAAGAATCAGCTTTTCTTGGACAAAGCTCTCAAGGCAGATGTACTGCTTGCATGCAAGGCTCCTTTGTGCTGCAGAGCCAGCTTTGCTCAAGTATAGGACCACCTAAGAGCAGACAAGCTCCCATCCTCCTTTCCCTACCCCCAGGTCCCTTGCACAGGCAGCAAAGCACAGGGTTTAGTCTGTGCCCAACGCTGCCAGAAGCCCCCAGGCCACCCCACTTAGACAAGGGCTCTCAGGGGTGCTAGGGGACACAGGCTGAGCTCTTACAGATAGACCCAGCTCTAACAGAGCAGTGTTACTCCCAAGGCCCAGCTTTTCCTACCAACTCAACACCTCCGTGAACAGACTCCTTTCAAGCCCAGCAAGAGTTCAAGGCAGCCTTGCTTCTGCCTCCCTCAGCAACCCCATCAGGGCCTGAGTAAAGATGACAACTCCATCAGCCATCACTGCCACCCTGCACCTGGTGTGGAAGCAGAATTAAACTCGTTTGGACTAGGATAAGTAATCAAATCAGTTTAATATACAGTCAACATATTGTAGATGCATCCGAATCCTACAGTATTGCTATTGGCAGTGGCCACCAAGCCCAGGAGACCACCCTTCTGAGAAGGCACAGAGAGGTAGGAGAGTGGGGGCTTTCCCCCAGATTAGTTGCAAGTGAGAACATGCACACGGGACCTTCCTCACGGAGACCCAAGACAGCCAGAAACTTGTGCTTTTTGAGAAGAATGCTGGTGTGCTGGGACAAGCACAGGCACCTGGAGTAACAGCCAAGGCCTCCTGCTGACCAACAAGCCAAGAAACTCACTGACTTTTGCCTATACTAAAACAGAAAAAAAGAAAGGACGGGATAGAAGAGCCAGGCTCTGTGCATGAAAGGTGAGACAGGAGCAAGAAAGGTGCATAAGGTTGCTTTTGTGCCCTTGGCCAAGGACTATTATTTGCATTGCTTCGGGCTCCATTACCACCCCAGGGGGGAGTGAGAAGAAATGTGTCATCCTCTGGTATTGCCACCACATTTTCCTGCACCAGCAGAGCAAGAGCAGAGCTCTGGAGGAAACTGGAGCTTCCAGAGTGGGGACAGTGGTGTCACCAAGCATTTGGCTCATCTTCTGTGGCCGCTGAAGTGGGAAGTGGTACCCTGGTGGTCTCCTCGTGGCAGGGGAAGCACGGAGTCCTGTGGCTCTGCAGGGAGGCACTGTTCACCCAAGGTGCTAATTCTCAAACTTTGCATAAGGGTTCTCTTCCTTGAACAGGCCTAGAAGAGAAGAGATTCATCCAGTCACGGCCAGCAAGAAACCTAGTTCTTGGTAACAACTCCATCATTTGTGCTTAATCCAGCCTCCGTGCATGCAGGCAGCACTGTTTCACCCTGTTCTGCACAGGAGGAGAGATTAAGCAGCTCGACCTGATGGCAAACTCCTCTCCCAGGCACTCCATGTGAAGTCCATGTAAAGCAGCATGACTGCATGCTCCTTCTGTTGGACTGGACTCAAGCAGAGTGCCCCAAATTAAATTCAGGCCACTCTTGGACCTGTGACCTGTTCCTACACCTGCAGACTGAGACAAGCCCCCATGCCATTCTGTTGGCTGCTTTCCCAGCTCCAGGCCAACACTTCTGAGGAGGAACAGCCAGAAAGGACTCGATTGCAAACTGCAGCTGGGCTGCAGCAAGACAAAGCCCTGGCATGGCAGGACAGCCCTGGAGCACAGCTCTCCCACTGCCACGGGGTGCTCCCCCCCACCCAACACTCCCTCAGGCACAGCTTCGCCTGCTCCTCCTCCCCCAGCAGAGCCAGCCCAGTCAGAGACCCCCGGCCCTCCTGCCCAACCCGGACCTGCAGTGGGCAGAGGAAAGGTCCCCAGCTTTCCCTACAGCCTCCATGAAAGCCAGAGACCACCACGCTTGGTGTGCATGAGCCAGACTGCTCCATGGCCATCCTGGGAGAGCTCCCAGCAGCTGTGACAGCCAGGCAGGACAGACTCCTCCTCCAGCCCCAAGCGACTGGCTGCCCCCCCCTTCTCTCCAGGCTGCTGTCCCCCTCAGGCAGGTCCCCACCTGTCCTGGGGCCATGGGACTCACCTGAAGGACAGCCCAGCTCCAAGAGGGAGGCAATGCATTCCCAGCACCCCGAGGACTGAGCCACCTCTCTGGGCACCACTGCTGGCACAGAGGACCAGCCACCAGCTGGCACTGCTCGGTGCTCCTGCAGCTGTGGGCACCTGGTCTCCCACCCCAGGCTGGTGGCTCCCCAGTCACTCGCTGACCACAGGGCTGCCAGAGGGTCACGCCTGAAGGGCAGCAGCACTACAGCTGCTGCTGTGCCTACCAGCTTCTGCTTCTCCCCTCCAGGCAAACCCCAGCAGCTTCTCCCATGTGGGAGGACATGGGTCCCAGGGAGTGTCAAACTCCCCCTCTTCCCTGCCCAGGAGAAGCAGCACTCATGTGGGGTCACACACCACGACCCAAGCATCTCTACACTTGCTCCCAGAGGGCAAGAGAGCAAGTCACTGAGACGAGGGAAGTGGAGACCGTGTTCTCCCTGCTGGCCAGGTCCCCTCTGCTGCTGTAGCCATAGCAAGCAGCTCAGTCAGCGAGGCTGCTGGATCTGAAGCTGTTTGAATCACTCGTGTCAGCACTGTACCGTATTTCCTTCGGATCTCATCATGCCGTGATTTCATCTCTGCTCGCCTGCAGGGAGCAAACAAACACCACAGGTCAGTGACTGGCGATAAAGACAAGCGAGAGGAGCTACAGCTCCTTGCTTCTTTGCAACCCAGGGAGCTCCAGGCTGTCAGGTTTGCTCAGCCCCCCTCTGCCCACCTGCCCACCTCCTGGAGGCACAGGGGACCCCCAGAGCCCGTGCACATCAGCAGCCCTCACAGAGTCAGGGACACAACACTGTTGGGATGCTGCATCCAGGAGTCACCTCAGAGATGATGCTCATGAGGCTTCTGTTTGAGCTAGGGCTGAAGCAGCCACTGGCTGCACATGTGGAGCCCCACATGCCTCCCGTCATCACATCTGATGATACAACAAACGGTTCTGCAGCCCGTTCTGCAGGTGTGGCACCACCTCACCTCTCCTCCTGCCGCACCCGCCTCTTCTCCCGCTCCCTGGCCGCTCTCTCATCATCCTTGTCTGGCCTGACAGACAGAAGAGCCCGTTAGCAATGCCCAGCACACAGTTCTGCAACAGCATGTGGTCGCATCTGAGCCACTCCAAGAAAACAAGGAACCCCTCTGATACTTGCTTTTTGCTCTTTTTCTTACAGCAGCACCAGCAGCAGCAGACCCCCAGCGTGATAAGGATTGTTCCTCCCACCACAGACATGGCAATGATCAGGGCTTCAAAGTTCACTAAAGGATGTGACAGAACACATTTAGCACAGAAATACGTGGTTGCTTGGAGGTACAATATTTGCAAGCATACAGCTACTGTCACCAGCAGCTTCAGCCACTGGGCTGGAGACACACAACAGCCTGGGAAAGCAAGATGGACACTGGTACCTATAGATACACCAAGTGTTGGCACCAGCACGTACACACCAACTGAGCACATGGAGCTGCTCAGTCACTGGCTATGAAGAAAGGCAAGAACAAGTGTACCCAGGTCAAACTCCTCCTTTAGGATCTTAATCAGTAATCCAGGTGAAGAGTAGCCCATCAAGGGGAAAAATCTGGAGGCTTCGGTGCTGACAAGCAACCTCCAACAGAGGCCACGGCTGGTACTGGAGTTACTGCCCACAGGAGCCAACCTCAGAAGTCATCTTAGATGAGATGACAGTGGACTGGCGGCACTTATGGGTGTCTGGAGTCCTTGAGAAAGTGAGGCAAGATCTGTTGGCATTTATCAGCTTGGGGCCAGCAGTGCTGCTGAAGCAGCTGAATGCTTCACATACCCCACCATCACATCTCCCCAGGGCTTGGGGGATCTGCTCGCCCATGCACAGCGCAAAACCTGCTGGGACATGGTGGTGAAGCAGCATCCTTGAGCCCTGGCCCCAGGGAGGCAACTGTTCTACTCAGCTCCAGCAGGAATAGCAGTAGAGACATCAGCCAAAACATATCTAGACATCACCCGAAATCCTCCATCACGAGGGGTTTCTTCCCAGTATGACTCAGACTGTTCAGGGACTTGGGCCTGTGGAAATACTTGTTTAGGAGCCACTTCACACACAGCAGCCGAGTTACAGAAATCCCAGTGCACCTGAGCTTGCCCAGCACTTCTGGTGCCCTCTTCTCCATGCAGCTCAGATCGTTAGGCCAGTGGGAAGCCTGAGCACTGCCCGGGGTGCATTTCAGAAGATGCCTGCCTGTCTCCTCACTGCAGGGACTCAGCAGTAGCAGGCTTATTGGGGTGCTCCAAGCTGAGCTGACTCCACCACTGGACTTGCATTCAAAGCCTCCAGCTCCTGCTCCCAGAAGGGAGCTTCATTTCTGCCAACAACTGTGTCACCAGACTCAAATGATACTGCATCCCCACCCAGGCTACCATGGCAAATGCCATGGTGGTTCCAGGTACCAACCAGAACGTGGTTCCAGGTACCAACCACAGACAGCTGCCACGGCCTAGCAGGACACCAGTGAAAACAGAAGTCAGCAAGCCACCAGCTTGCAGACACTTGGCTTTGTCCCCACAGGTGGGCTCATGCAGCTTCTCCAGCAGTCACCCAGCAGCAGGGAGGTCTGTTCCCAGTAAGCCTTTGAGCAAGATGGTATTTGATTCCTGACTGTCCATGGCAGCATCTTGCCTTGGAGCAACGTGAAGCTTTTGCTGGCTGCACTGGGGCAGATCCATGGAGTCGTGTAGGGGACAGCCCAAAAGCCAAGGATCAGAAGCCAGCTCAGTGGGGGTGAGACAAACCCAAACAGGCCCTCCAGCTCCAGAGGGAGTTTCTCCACCAGCACATCTGCATTGATGCTTCTGAAACCTTGGTTTTCAGGGTGAACCTGGGGCTCAGGTCACCCCTTCCCAGAGAGGTCCTTGGCAGAGCACCAGGCATTCCTCCACCTGATGATCAAGGCTTATGTCACACACCCCAAAAACGCAGACTCATTCAAGAGCTAATCTCCCCCAGGACTAATCTCTAAAGCAAGTTCTGCAAGTGAAGGAATGCCTTCTTCTAACACAAAACCTTTTGTGGAGCTACTCACATACAAACTAGTATTTCAAGGTCTCCCACAGGCTTCAGAAAAGCATACTGTAGTGCTTACAAAGAGGAGATTCTTCCTCCACGAGGTATGGGAGTGGTTTTAACTCTCTTGTGGGCAGAGAAAAAAGCCCAGCCTCAAGCACAGTAGGTGTCAGGCAACCACAATTCAACCCCAAGTTCCCCATCAAGGGCACACGTGAGAGAAATCAGCCCCAGTTTGCTTCCTAGTTGCCCCAGCCCCCAAAAGCTGGGTCCTGTCTGAGCATGAGCATGCACCAAGGCACGAGTTTCTACATAAACCCACCAGGAAACAAAGCACCAAGGAGGAAAGGCAGTCAGCAGTCAGCCAGAAAAAGCTGCCAGGGGTGACCTGGCCGCAGGCAGCCGGCTGCAGCCCAGCTTGTGCAGGACTGGCTTTGGGAGAGTTCGTTTCCTCAGGTGGGCAAGAGCCAAGCAGGACCATGGCATGCCCACGCAGGCCTCCAGAGAAGTCAGCTCACTTCTGGTTCCAAGAGTCCCCATGAATCTTAAGAGCCTGCCTGGGACAGCAGCCCCAGTGGTAAACGTAGAGAGCCAGGAGCAGTGCAGGGAAGGACGCACGGGTGGTGAGGAGAGAGCTGCCCAAGAGCCAGGCACTGCTGCGCATGCTCTGAGCACCGGGAGGGCTGTGTGGGCACCTCCAGATCTCGTTCCTAAGTGCTAGCCACGTTTGGAAGCCTCTATCACACCAAAGCATGAGGAACACATTTAGAGCAGCTAAAGCCCCACGGGTCCTTCTTGCCAGAAGGCAGGGAACTGCTCACACGCCGCTTTCTCGCCCACGCTTCAGGCAGTTTGCAGAACCCTGACTGACTCGAGGCTGTCACTGCTACACCAGCAGTGAGCACGGCAGGCGAGGGGAGCCTGCCCCTGCTGCCACTCGCCAGCACACGCTGCAGGGAGCCACCACCTGGGCACGACCCACTTACCCCAGCAGACTCCCCAGCGCGCAGAGCGGAGCTCGCAGAGGCTGGCCGGGGGCAGGACTCTTCGGATGGGGTACTCCACGCATCTCCCACTGCTGGCACACCACAGGCACTGGGACACAGGAACCAGGCAGTACAGTGTTACTGGTGCACAGCGGTAATGCCAGTTAGCCACACTCTGCTTTGTTAGCCACAGCAACAGGGCCACTACCACCGGCTCCCAAGGACCAGGTACCACCCAGCAGCAACGGGATGCTGGCGAGTAACAGTTGTGTGCAGTCAGGACAGGTACATCAGGCTTGCCTGCACCAGGAGAGGGGAGCGCAGATTTCTAGAGCAAGTAAAGATGCTGAGAACCCTTCTCCTGGCTTGCATGATGGTAGTGATCACCAAATGTTTATTCCAAGCAGCATTTTGGGGACAAGAAGAAAACTAGTCTTCCCCAGCCAGACTACCCACAGAAGCTTTGCACCCTGGTCTCCTGGTGGCTCCAACCCCCAACACCACCAGCATTTGATTGGGTTTGGTCAAACTGGTTCTGGCTAAGTCACCAGTGAGATCTGACTCAGGTTCAAGTTTGCTGATGTGGGAGATAATGCAGCAGAGGTCAGCAGGACACAGGTATGCATCCTGCATCTGCCCAGGGCCACAGCACCCACAGAGGGACAGCTTGAGCAGCCAACCCAGCCCACTCAGCTCCCTCACCGCATGTCCCCCTGGCAGTGTCTCATCCATGAGGAGAAGCCCAGCAATTCCATTACTCCAAGCATACCCAAGCAATTTTCAGCAATCTCTTCCCAGAACACCGAGGGGGTGGTGCCCTCTCACCGTTATGGGTGGGTGGCATTCACAGCATGCTCAGGACAAGGGCAGGTGAGCAGCCACCCTTCCAGGAGAGAAACTGCTCTGTAACAGCCCCGCAAAGCACACACCCCATTTGTGAGCATCACAACAAGTTGGGAGTTTTATCACTGCTACTTACGGTGACATTTTTCAGACACTCCTCGCAGCTCCTGTTTGTATACTGGTGACACTCTACAGGAAAGAAAAGACATCTCAGTACTTTGAAGAGCTCAGTTCAAAGCTCTGGGCTCCTCTGGGCCTGCTCCTGCCCACTGCTTTGCCCGCTCTGGGAGGCTCTCATGCCCATCAGACCAGTGGCAACGCAGCATAATGCTGCCACAGGAGGTGCCAGTTTCACAACACACCCCGTGTCATGGTGGGAGGCCCAAACGGAGGTCCCCTGCCTTGCCTGCACTGACCCACAGCCCCGAGATGAGAGTTCCTCTCCTGGGTTTTACTTCCCTAAAAGCCTGAGCATCTGCTGTGACCAGCAGGCAGGGGGACAGCTGGGGGACACAGCTGGGCTGGGCCGGGGGGACCCTGTGAGCACAAGGACAAGCAGTGGGCAGGTGGTGCAGTCCCATATCAGCAGGTGACAGAGGAGCTCGAGCAAACAATCCCAGACAAGGAAGTTACTACCAGGAAAAGCAGAATGAGAGGGGTAGAAGGAAGGGCACACAGCTACTGTCCCCACAGGAGCTGGTCCCCTCCTGCTGCACATAAGGGCTGTACCCTGCCCCAGACAACTCTTCCAAGCCCTCTTTTAGCAGGAAGCTCTCCAGGTGCAGCCACAGCCTGTGCCCATGTTCCAACCTCTTTCCACCCCCTTTTGGCAGAGGAAGACCCCTGCTCTTGGCACCAGCACCATTGAGGACAGTGGCATCCTCAGGGGATGCAGGTCAGTTCGGCCAAGGGAACCGATCCGCTCTGAACACAGGACAAGGTGGCCCAGTCCAGCCACCCACCTGCGCTTGCCTGCAGCCCCTGGCAGCGCCAGCTCTTCAGGAAAGTCTTCCTACAGGATACCCACTGGCCACGTCCCTGGTGTGCTACCCAGGTCCTCAGGATCAGCCATTTATGCCTCACCCCTGCCTACAGAGCTTAAACATCGTCTGTCTGACTGTGGTTTAAACAAAAGCAAACCACAAACCAATTTACCCGACTACTCAATAACTGGTAGAAGAAGGATCACTGCCTCGCAGCACCTTAATCAGGAAAAAACAGCCCCGGAGGTGCTTGTTTTCCACACTGTGAGCAGCAAAGCTGCATTTTCTCTCTCCAGCTGGCAGGAGCCCTCAGCTGTGACCCACTGTCAACAGTCACATGCTCCACAAAGCCCTCCAAACAACTGGGCAATTTATTAACACAGCCCAGATAAGGGTGTTTACACACCACTCGGGGAGGCCGAGATTGCAGATTTTAAACGCTCTGAGAAGCTGCTCCTTCCCGTTCCTCCAGCCGAGGCCGGAAAAGCATCGCAGCGCCCATCCTGCCCCAACACTGTTTGCTTACAAGGAGTCACAAAGCAGCCCTCACACCACAGGAGGCCATCGGCAGGCCAGGGAGCATTCCCTACTGCTGCTCTGCGCTCCCCTGGGCCCACCTGCACGGCTGCCAAGCCAAAGCCACCCTCGCAGCTGCATGGGAACGGGCTGTGTCCAGGACCTTGTGGCCCTGCAGAACCAGGGTTTTGTGTGAACACCCGACTCCAGGGACCAGCCCACTCGTGCAGGACAGCACAGGCAGCACTGCAGCCCTTGGGGACAGAGGGGGGAGAGCAGCTCTTGCTGTGCTAGAAACCTCCTGGATAGTGCTTCTGTCACTCAGCTCCAACGGCAGCCAAGTGAATGGCTGGGGGCGGAAGGAAGACAGCAAACCCCACGCTGGTCCTCACTGGTCATCACGAGGTCTTTGCTTGGAAGAGTGGGCAGGCTTCTTGGGACACCCCTGAAGGGGGGTGTCCCCACTCTTTGCTAGAGCTTCTCCTCTTCCAGGCACAGTACCCACAGGTGTATGCTACATCTCTGCTCTCCACAGAGGAGCAGTTGGCCACCCACTGCTCCTCACCCTTATACAGATCTGACAGCACCCATCTTCCTCCTGGCCCGAGGCTCCCCCGCCCCTCGGCCCTGTCCTGAAGGAGGATTCCTCCAAGGGGCCACCGGCCCTACCCAGGGCAGGCACCCAGCTGCCCCCCGAGCCCTGCCCGAGCTGTCTGCATCCCCCGAGGA
>VZRW01003597.1:286933-299649 GCA_013398125.1 Aegotheles bennettii
CGGCTCCCCGCGCCCCGCACGCTGCCCTCCGAGCCCGCGGCGACCCCCGGGCCGCTCCCGACCCCGTCCCGCGGCCTTTGGGCCGGCTTTGGAGCGGTTGGGGGAGCGGGGACAGGCGTTGAAGGAGCGCAGCGGCGCCAGGGTGCAGGAGCTGGGGTTCCCAGGGTGCCCGGGCGGGGGGCTCGGCCCCGGGAAAGCTGCCCTATGGGTCGGGAAGGACGGGGTGGCATCCCCTTGTCCCCCAGGGTGGGGAAGATGGCTGCCACCGAGCCTTTAACGCAGCATGGGGAGGCTACATGAGCTCCACTGGTGTCTCAGCATGTGTTGGTTCTCAGCTGTGCTCTAGAACCACACGCCCTTTTGGTGGGCAGAGAAGCGGCCCCAGGCAGCCGTTCCCCACGCCGCCAGGCCGGGAAAGCTCCCTGGTGTCCTTCTCCTTAAGGAAAAACTGCTGGGGCCGTTTGCTTTGGAGGGCAGGAGGACCGAGGAGGTGTTCAGCATGCTTGGCCTGCAGAAGGAGGCTGGCTGCAACTTGTTCTTCAGGTTGTTTGGGAGGATGGAGGGGGAGAAGAACGTATTTCAGAGCAGCATTATCCCACGCAAGGTGTGCTCAACCCACGGGACTCAGTGCTGCAGGATTCCCACAGGGAGAGAGCCAGGGCTCCCCTGTGCTGGGAGCGGGATGCCCTGGCTTTGTACGTGCGAGGTGGGAGAGTTGGGATCCCAGGGAGGATCCCAGTCCCCAGGCTGCGGGGACAGCTGCTGCCTCCAGGTCTGGTGTGGGAGGGGCCTTTCCTGTGAGACAAGCTCTGGTCTGGCTGGGACCTGCCGGGAAGGTGTCAGGGGGATGAGTCTCACTCAAAAAGTGTCCTAGCTTGGATCCAGTCTGCTCTGAACTCAGCTAGCAAAGTTATTCTCTAAAAAGGCAACAGCAGTAAGTCAGGAAGTTGTTGGTGTCCCTAGGGTGCAAGCTGAGCTGTCCTGGGCTGGGCGCGCTGATGAGGGGGTGAGCTCCAGGGGGGCCACACTGGGTCCCTGCTGTCCCCACGAGGCTGGGCTGAGCCGAGCTCTCCCAGCGCCTGGGTGAGAGTTGGTACATCCACAGCCTGACCCCGTGGCTGCTGCTGCTCAGAGAGCACCCGCCACACCAGTGCTGGTCATGGTGGCACCAGATGCCTGCCCAGCTTTCCTGGTCCTCTAACACAGGGACTGGGGAGAGGGAGACTGCTTAAAATCTGGCAGGGAAGGATGCCTTACAGCTGGGAGTGGGTGCCCCAGCAAGGTGCTCCAGGCAGAAGTGTGCGTGAAGGGTTTGGGTTGTGCACCAACAACCCCTGCTGTGTTTGGTGCACCACTGCTGGAGGCGCAGGAGCGGGCAGCTGGCACAGCGCACCGGGAAGCAGCTACTCCGGGTGGGAGGGGATACTCCCACGAGGGGGTACTTCTCCTACGAGGGGTCTTGGAGCTGGCAGATGTGGGCTTGTGGGCAGCTGCCTGCTCCAGTGCTCCAGGCACCCCTGACAGCACGTTTCACTGCTCCAGTGCCGTGAGGGTGCTCGGCACCCAAGGCAAAGTTGGTGCAAGGCACCTGGGCAGTGTGCCTGGCTCTGCAAGGGTGGGCGAAGGGCTGGGGGAATGCGCAGAGAGCAACAGGCAGGGAGAATGGAAAAAGCAGATCCTGGGTGTGCTCTTGGGTTGGCAAAATGCAGAAAAGTGCGTTCTCCTGTCATTGCAGAAAATAGTTGGAGCGTGACTTGGTTGGGGTTTGTTTGCTGCAGTGGGACAGGAGGGATTTATGCTCCACCCACCACCTCAGGGGCCTCTCCCTAATCCAGCACAAAAATAGGCTGATCTTCCCCAAAGATGGGGCGGGTGGGCTGGAAAATGCCATTCCTGCAGGGACCCACCATGCTTCTACCCTGGCAGAAGATGTTGCAAGTGATTGTGTGATTCACAGCCAGGGATGCAGGGAAGAGCCTGGCTTTGGGCTGTGCCCGTGCTGGGCTGTCGAGGAGCTACAGCCTCTGTGTGTAGGCACAGCAGGAGCTTCCCCTCCTCGTGCCATCCCCTGAAGCTCGAGGAGCTGATGTTTTCCTTCCCAAAGGGCATCTGAAGCAGAAATCTCCTGCGGACAGAGCATGAGGTTGCGTCGCCACCCCTGTGGAGCCAGTCAAAGGCTGGTGGCGCTGTCCTGCCAGCACCTGGAGGCTGCGTCCCACCACCCATGGTTGCTCTGCCCCAGCTTGGGCAGAGTTAGGTCTCCATCACTACCTCCAGTCCCAGAGAGGGCAGGTGGGTGCTGGTGAAACAAGTCCTCCCAAAGCCCCTGCGAGCCCCATGGCACTGTGCTGCCTGCTGGGGGAGCAGCCCAGGAGCTGGGTCCTCATCCTCAGCAGCGCTGGGTGGCCGGGGGAGGCTCGCAGGCACCCTGGCTGGTTGGAGAACCAGCTCTGCTGCCTTCCCAATGCTGCTCCCAGGGGATCTCCAACACTGGGCTCTGGGGGTGCCTGTGGGCAGCCCTCTCTGGTGGATACCAAGATGTGCCCACTGCCCATGCCTTGACCCTGCTGCATCTGCCCCGGCCCCACTCGCTGGCAGGAACTGGCCCATTGCCAGCTCCAGCCTGGCATCTCCCTTGTTGATGTGAGCTTTTCAGGCCCTACATGGCCTGGCCCTGGCTCCCACCGAGCTGCACCTCTGCTCACACCCAGCGGTGCTCCCCATGGCACCTCCTTCATCACCCATCACCCAGCTCCCTCGCCAGGCCCCGGGGCTGGCAGGATGCTCTGTGCAGGGGCTTCCCGAGTACTGCGGCACCAGCTGATCCCCCAGGAGGGTTTAGGAGGTGCTCGGAGCCCTCTGGCTCCCTCCTCTCCATCCTCCCCCAGGCACTTCAGCCGCCCTGAGTCACACCGCGCCACCGGTGCCAGCAGAATGGCCGAGCCCACGCACACGGCTGGCGGGCACGGACCAGGGAGGGGGAGAGGGGCAGAGGGGCTGTGTCCTGAGCAAGGCTTTCAGGCAGGGTAATCTGGTGTTATTTGTAACACTAGTAGGGGAGCTATTTTTAGAGAGAGGCAAATTTGATTTAATAGAGCATAATTTGCTGCTGACAATTCAGAGGGCGGCCAAACGAGCAGCAGCTGGATTCCTAAGGAGGCTTTTTCCTGCCCTTCTTGAAATCCAAGGCTGACGTGCCAGAAGTGGCATTTGTTATTCCAGCAATTGCTGGGGGAAAGCCCCTTGGGATGGCCCGATTAACTCCACTTTACTTTCCTTCTATTGCTCCGTGCTGTCCCGTAGCCCGCTGTTAAAAGAAGCAAGGGATATTTTTGCTGCTGTCTGTCACAGGAGGGCTTGGTGCATCCAGACTCCTTCTGCAGCTGGAGCCAGCCGGGTCCCCCCTCTGCCTTTTCTCCTGCAGGCTGAGCAAGCTCTGCTCTCTCAGCCTCTCCTTGTATAAATTTAGGATAAAAAATAGGTTCTGGTCAAACCGAGCATCTCATTTGCCAGGGAACAGAAAGCCTGTGTGCACTCCTGGAGGGTTCCTTACAGACTGCATTCTTCTGGACCAGCCTCCGAGGTATCTCAGGACAAACTCTTCATCCTGGAAAGGTGCAAACACCTCATTCCTGCTTGTCCTTTCCCTGAGATGAGGATTCCCAGAAAAACAATGCCAGTGTGGGAAGTTGTTTGGTAGTTTTTTTTCTGGACTGAAAACTGTTGTGTCCAGCCTGTCCCCGGTTGGTGGCATGGAAACAAAAAGGCATTGAGATAAGCTGGAACAGTGGCAGGCTGGAGGTGAACTTTCCATGGGGCTGGCAGGGCCCTGGCGAGGGTGGGGAGGTGACATTTCCCATGGGGTTGTGTGTTGTCCCCACGAGGGCAGAGCAGTGTGGGCATGTGGCATTGTCACTGCCAGCCCTGGGACAGCTGTCCCTGTGCCACCCTGGGCAGGAGCAGCAGAAGCATCTCAGAGGGGGGTCCCCAAGCCCCTGCCAGCTCAATCCCTGCTGCACTCCCCAGCAGCCTTGGAGCCACATGGTGGAATTCCCAGGCCATGGGGCAGGATCGCCGAGGGCAGGAGCCCCGGTGGCCGTGCCCCTGGGGCAGAGGGCAGGGAGAGCTGCGGGCGAGAGGGGCAGGAGCTTTTTTGGAGCAGCAGCATCTGCCCAGCTCTTGGAGAGCAACATCGGGCAGCAGCAGCCTGGGCAGGGCACAGCTTCATATCTGGCAAAATTAGCCATGAGGCAAGTGCCCTGCTGGCCCTGCCTGGCCCGGGGCTGGGGCAGCTCCCTGGCGGTGCAGCGATGTGCTCCGGGCTGCAGCTCCCCACAGGACAGGGCTGAGCAGGACTCCAGCAAACATCTGCCCTGGGGCGTGGTGCACTTCTCTCCAGATGTGCAGTCACTCCCCACAGCTGGAGGACCCCTTGGCTGTTATCTGGCAGTGCTGGTGGGTGCTCAGCCCCGTGCTGCTCGCTCAGGGGTCACCGTCCTCCCGTAAACCCCGAGGAGGGGATTGCAGCACTCCCTCCTCCACCAACACGGGGCTTTGCCCTTGGGCCGTGTCTGGCCCTGAAGTGTTTGCAGTGGCTGGAGTCAGAGTCAAAATAACATCAGTAAAGAAAATCAGGTATCATAGTACCATAGAACATGCCGAGTTGGGAGGGACCCTCCAGGACCATCGAGTCCAACCCCTGTCCCTGTGCAGGACACCCCAGGGTCACCCCATGGCCTGAGAGCATCATCCAAACGCTGCTTGAGCTCAGGCAGGGTTGGTGCTGTGCCCACTGCCCTGGGGAGCTGTGCCAGTGCTCCACCACCCTCTGGGTGACAAACCTTCTCCTGATACCCAACCTGAACCTGCCCCGATTCAGCCCCTGCTGTCACCCCCAGTCCTGTCACTGTCACAGGAATGAAGAGCTCGGTCCCTGCCCCTTCTCTTCCCCTCGGGAGGAAGCCACAGACTGCAATGAGGTCACCCCTCAGCCTCCTCTTCTCCAGGCTGAACAATCCAAGTGACCTCAGCCGCTCCTCATAGCTCATCCCTTCTGGACCCTTCACCATCCTCGTGCCCTCCTCTGGATGTGCTCCAGCAGTTTGATGTCCTGTTTGAACTGTGGTTTGCTGGGGGCTGAGCAGTGATGCTCCCCTGACCGTATCCTCAAGGGGGGTCATATCTTGCTGACACTGGGGCAGCCCAGCCAACCACAGGGGGTGCAGGTACTCCCTGACCATTGCTCCACGTCGTGAGGCCCTTTCTAGCTTGCCTGTGTTCCACTTTCTCCAGTCCATCAGCTCAGGCTGGTGGAAACTGGGAGCCAGCATTTAGCAGGGAGGTAGCCCTAAAGTCGAGATCAAATTGCTCGCATCTGCTGCTTGAAGAAGAGCCAGCTCCTCGGGATGCTGCCCTTGCCCCCAGGACCCATTTGGTTGAGCAAAGCAGCTGGTACATGTGGAAGCCTTGCAAATGGATGGGCTGGAGAGAGCCGCTTGGTTGGAGGCCGCCTGACATCTCCTCTGTGGCGCAGGTTTTTCCAGCCCAAGCAGGTTCCCTCTCACCCAATTTTGAACGTAGATTTTAATTACAATAATTCTCACCGTCAGAGCCAGCTGAAGGTCACTGCCAGCTTTGGAGATGAAGGCACAAGCTGGGAGTTTCCACTCATTCAGATCCCCTGCCTCGGGGCACTGCATCTTCTCTAATTAATTGTGTCCTTCCTCCTCCTGTCAGGAGGAGTTCCCCTGAAGAGTGCCGGGGTAAATAAGGCGAGAAGCTCCCTGCCCTGCCCGTGGCATCTGCCCTGCCTCTGGCGAGCTGCATCCCCCAGCCGCTGAGCTGCGGGGTCCTGGCAGGTGGCACCGTGCCAGCTCCATGGCCAAGAGCTCCCTCGGGGACCCGGAGCCCCGGGGACAGCCTCGTGGCGAGGTGCTCTGCGCCCCTCCTTGCCCTCGCCCCCCTTTCTGTGGGCAGCACGCTCCCTCTCTGCACCCACGGGGTGCCTGGGGGCCCTTCCTGGCTGGGAAAGCACCCTTGCACCCCACTTCCAAGCTCCAGCACCCCCTGTGCCAGCCCCACCAACCACCACCCTGCCCGTGGCCGGGCAGCCTGTGCAGGCAGGAGCTGCAGGCAGGGCACCGCTGACCCCTCCTCTCTCTCTGTCCCCGCTCCAGGGAGGGAGGTGCTGAAGCTCTGAAGCTCCGAGTTTGCTGCCTATGGGCTCGGTGGGATGATGCCAGCCAGCCGAGAGCCCCCGTGCCCCCGGCATTGCCGATGTGACTGAGTGGCCAGCACGGCGAGCGCTGTGGCCAGTGGCCCCCGCGCTGGGGCCGGCTGCCCGAGGATGGGCGATGGCGGCTGGATCTCGCTCAGCCCCACCGAGTTTGCCCAGCTCCAGCAGTACACGGACTGTGAGTACCTCGCTGTCCTCCTGGAGAACAATCAGGGTTTGGGTGTGGAGCCTGGGAGAGCCCCTGCCCCCGGTGCCGGATGGTGAGGCGCGGCGGAGGAGTCCCCATCCCTGGGGGATTTAGCTGGGCACAGGCTCCCCTGTGCTGGGGAGTCCCCATCCCTGGGGGATTTAGCTGGGCACAGGCTCCCCTGCGCTGGGGAGTCCCCATCCCTGGGGGATTTAGCTGGGCACAGGCTCCCCTGTGCTGGGGATGCTCCTGTGAGCACAGCTCAGCCCCTCCGGAGGCGGCCGCTCCCACATCGGTGAGCGAAGCGAAATGCCAGCGAGGGGAGCAGGAAGCAGCCTGGCTTGGCTGAGCACACCGAGCTGCTCCACGGCTCAGCTCAGCTGCCAGCCCTCAGCCATGGCTTTGCTTAGTGCTTTTGCAGAGCAGCCCTCTCCTGCAGCCCCTGCCAAGGAGGGGAGTCTGGCGGTGGGGCCGTGGGGTCCTGGGGCTGTAAGCGGCTGGGGAGGGAGCCCAGGCAATGCCCAGGGCTCCAAAACCAGGTCCTCAAGGCTCTGCCTGCTGGAGAGCCAGCATGGGGACCTGCTCATTGCAGCGGGCAGTGGGGAGGTGGTGCCACCCAGGGAGGAGCTGAGAGCAGGGCAGGGAGGGCAGGAAAGCCCAGCCGGGACCGTGGGACAAAGGCAGAAGAGGCACAGAATCTCAGGGACATCGCTCTGCAGGGGGGCATGGTCCTGGGGGGAGCAGACTCCTGTGGCTGCATGGGAGAGGACTGGGAGGCAAAGGGGACCCTGTGAGCCCCCCAGGGCTGCCCTTGTGGCTGCTGCACGTCGTGGGGGCAGGGTGAACCAGGTCAGGGCTGCCAGCGTGAGGGGCACGACGTCCCAATCCCACCAGCCCGGTGCCAGCTGCCCCCAGCCCTCTGCCCGCCTGGCAGACATCCCAGGAGGGGCAGGCAGGGCTGCGGGCAGGGGTGTGTGCGCAGTGCCACTGTGTGCATCTCATCCTGCCTCTCTGGAGAAGGGGCTCTGCTTCCTCAGACCATGAAATGTAGTGCTGGGCTCGGAGCACCTACGGCACCTTCATTTCCTTAACCAAAGCGTGGGGAGCGAGGCTGCAGCACGGGCAGCTGCCCCCTCCCTGGCAGGGTGGGCTGGCACTGGCCCAGGACCCCCTCCTCAAGCACACGCTGAGCCCTGGCTGTGCTCAGCCCCCCCAGCCCTGCCCCAGCCATCCTGGACATTCGTGGTCCAGCACCCAGCTGCCCCAGTGGAGGGCCCAGGGAAGCAGGAGCCAGCACGGCCCCTGGCTTGGAGACAGGAGCTCCCGTTAGTTAGCAGGGCTAGTGTATCCGAGAGAGGTGGGCACGCCTGGGGATCTGTGTCTGCACGTTAGGGCTTAGTGTTCCTTCCCCTTCTGGTTTTCTCTTATTTCTCGATTTTTGAAGGACCGATGTCCCTCCAGCCCTGAGGATGCCCAGCCAGGAGAGCTCATGGGCCATCTCCTGTTTGTGTGGAGGTTTGCACTGAGCAGTGCCCTTCTCCTTCTCCCTCCTGGCACCTCCTGGAGATGCTGATGGGCAGCCCAGGGCAGGCTCCGGGCCCGGCTTGGGCTGCCAAGAGGGTGCCAGCAGACACCAGCTCTCAGCGGGGGTGCAGCCACCCCAAGCCCATGGGTGGCTGGGACAGGGCACCGCAGCCAGCCGGGAGCCACACGCACATCCTGGCTGCACGTGGGACACGGCCAGGCTTTGTGCTCAGCATCACCCCTGGAGCAGCTGGGACCAGGCAGTGGTCCCGGTTCTCCTTGCCCAGCACCACAGCTTCTCTCTGGCTCTGAGGTTGTTTCCGTGTAGGCAGGGGAAGGGCCCATCCCTGTGGCCAGCTTTACATATGTAAAGCTTTACACACGCCCTGCCCGGCACACCGGGCCCCTCCGAAGGGCAGGGCTGGGGGAAACAGGGCATGTGTGGCCTCTTCCCGGCATGGAGGGGACCAGAAATCACATAGCCAGCAGATGAACTCATCTCCACCATCTCCTGCTGGTGATCTGATGGCAGAGGGGGCTTGCGGGTGCCATGCTCGGTGTCTCCTCAGTGCCTTTGTCTCCTCAGACTCCACCAAGAAGCTCAAAGATGTCCTGGAGGAGTTCCACGGGGACGGCGTGCTCTCGAGGTACAACCCCGAGCAGGTATGGCCCTGTCCCCTCCCGCCCCCCCATGCTGCTGGCAGGGCAGCCCCTGGCCCCCGCCGGTTCCCCAGTCCAGCCCCCCAGCTGGAGGCAGTGGGGAGAAGGCAGTCTGTCTGTCTGTCTGTCTGTCTGTCTGTCTGTCCGCCCCCCGCCTCCCTCCGGGCCGTGCTCCCAGCACCGGGAAGGATGCTGCCACAGGTGAGGAGCATCCTTCTCAGGCCCAGCCACCCTGGGGATTGGGATGCAGCCATCCCAGCCCGTGCCACCAGTGCTGCTGGGACTCCACAGCCGTGCTGCCTCCTTGGCTGCCTCGCTGGGAGCATCTGGGGGCATCTCCTTGCCAGGCAGGAGTCGGGCGGCATCGACTCTCCCTTAGCAAAGAGAATGATTGTGCTGTGGCCAACGTGGGGACAGGGGAGGTCCCCACACTTTCTTGCTCTCAGCTGGGGGACCATGGGGTGTTTTTTTCCAAGCTTTCAGAGAGACCTGTTAGTGTGCCAGCAGGACAGAGCCTTTCCTGGGGGCCATAGTCACTAGAAACAAGGTGAGATGCAGAAATCAGTGGGCTGAATGTGGTGAGAAGGGGCAGCAGAACTGCCTCCTACCGAGGGGCATCATGGGACCCTCGCTGGGCTGGGCCACCGAAGCTGCCGGGGAGGCAACGTCCCGATGAGGTGGAGGTGCCCAGTGGGAAAGGAGGAGGCAGGAGTCTTTGGGAGGATGGTAGTCCCCAGGGACTGGGGTGGACTGGGTGGTCCTGCTGCTCCATGCCTTTCCCCAGGGGAGCGGGAGGCTTTCAGAGCACAGCTCTTGACACCCCTCTGCCTCCCTTGGCCATGCCAGGTCTGTATCCAGTTCCTCAGTTTTTTTCTATGGGCTCAGCATGTGGCTTCGTCAGAGCCTCTTGCCCTCCAGTGAGCCCCACCACACAGGGCTGGGCAGAGCCCTGGCCAGGTGAGCGGGCTGCTGCCCCACTGCCAGCCAGTGCCACCCCACTGCGGCTGTGCCCGTCCCTGCTGCTCCCCCAGCCCCAGCTGCTGCAGCTCCATCCCTGCTCCCAGTGCCACCAGCCCAGCTCGGCTGTGCTGACCCACAGCAGCCAGCCCTGGGGATTTCTGGCCCTGCTACCTCCGAGTTCCCACCACTGGTGGTTCTGAGGAGGACTCTGCAGCTGATGTGCCCGGTGAGGGGGACCCAGGGCTCAGCGCCCTCTCCGCTGGTGGCCCTGCACCCTCTTGGTGTGCCTGGGGCACCTCCAGCAGCCTCCTCTGTCCCCTCCCCAGCCCATCGACTACGAGGGCTTTCGCCTTTTCATGAAGACCTACCTGGAGGCAGACGTGCCCGAGGAGCTTTGCCAACACCTCTTCACCTCCTTCAAGCGTAAAATATGCCCAGCGTCCCCCGAGACCCAGCGCCAGAGCCCCAGCGTCTCACAGCTCGGCAGCCTGGGTGAGCCAGCCCTGCCCCTGCCACCTGCCTGGCACGGTGACACATCGGGCTCACTCACCGCCCTGTGGGGACCAAGGTGGTGGGATGGCACCTGCAGTGGGTGGCGTTGGGGCCAGCACACAGCCCAGCTCTGTCCCATCCAATGGACAGGCTCTTGGGGACCCTGCGCTGCTTTTCCCGGGGTGGGGACCCACGGGGCACCGCTGCCCTGATTCCTCCTCTTCCTCCGGGTGGCCAGAGCCCAGCCTGTTCAATGCCAACATCTCCATCCCGGCCGAGGTGGCCTGTGCCCCTGTCACAGGGACCGGCGTGGGCAGCCACAGCCGGAGCAGGGGCCATGTGCCAGGCACCCAGCAGCTGCCTGCCCAGTCCCTGCCCAGTCCCTGCCCAGTCCCTGCCCAGTCCCTGCCTGGCTGCAGCGCGTGGGGACATCTGCTGCGAGGGGTCTGAACTACAGGGGAACGGGGGGAACCCGCCATGGGCACTCAGCTGCCACTTGGCTCAGGAGTGTCTCTGGTCGGGGGCAGGGCAGGTGGGGTGTCCTCCCCACCTGGTCCCAAGCACTGTGGTGGCCAGCACTCAGGGATGGGAGCAATGCTGGGAGCTGCTGGGCCAGGCAGGAGGGTGAGGGCCTGCCCGTGGTGTCCCTCAGAGCCCTGGGGCTGAGATTCCAGCCTGCTCTTGGGCTAGCAAAGAGGAGCCAGGGTGAAGGACCGCAGCCAGGCAGGGCTCCTGGGGAAAGGGCCTTGCTGGGCACAGGTGCCCTGGGGTCCCGCTGCCCGCAAGCATCTGTCTGCTTTGCAGGGATCAGTGGGAAAACGCTCCGGAGTGCCCTGGGACGCCACACGTGCGAGCCCAGGAGCTGCCACAGCAACGCGGCCGAGCTGCAGCCGGCGTCCCTCACCCCGGCATCGCTCCCCAACCCCTCCCCCAGCTGGTCCAGGTCATCCTCCCAGAAGTCCACCACAGGCACCCCTTCTGCTCACAACTCCTCGGGCTCTTCCAAGATCTCCTCTGGGTCCCTGCTCAGCCCTCAGTCGCCAGGTGAGCTTGGCTGGGGCTCCATGGGGGACACGGGCAGTGACAAACGCTCCCAGGATTCCCAAGCCATGGAGCTGCCCCTTGTCCTGGCAGCATGGCTGGGCGGGTCCCGGCATGGTGGTGGTGACCTTCCAAACACAGCGGGTTCCTGGTGTCTTCACACCTTTACTTTGTAAACTTCAGCAGCTGATCCCGTCCCACAGAGTCCCCTCCAGTCAATGTCTTAATTAGGTGGCAGCAGGTCCCAGCACGGGGGGATCGGAGCGGTGACTCACGGCTGCGCCAGCCCCGCTCCTGCCAGCCCCCGGGCGGGGGACACTGGGAAGGGAGCAGCCATCTGCCATGGGCTGTGCCAGGGGGGGTGGCTCAGGACCCCAGTGGGTCGCCGTGCTGCCAGCCGGGCTGCTTGCTCCTCTGGCTGGGTGCTTGTCCTTGGCAGGGCACAGCCCCAGGGGCTCCTGCTGTGCATCCCGCCTGTGCCCGCAGGGCTGGGACCTGCACCCCAAGGACCTGCTGGCAGTGCCCAGCCATGCTCCTGCCATGGCACCCAGCGTCCCCTTCGTGTGCCCACCCCTGTGATGGCACCCAGCCCCATGTCCCCCTCTGTGTGCCGGTCCTTGCGATGGCACCCAGCCCCATGTCCCCTTCGTGTGCCCATCCCTGCGATGGCACCCAGCCCCGTATCCCCTTCGTGTGCCCAGCCCTGTGATGGCACCCAGCCCTGTGTCCCCTTTGTATGCCCATTCCTGGGATGGCACCCAGCCCCATGTCCCCTTCGTGTGCCCATCCCTATGATGGCACCCAGCCCCATGTCCCCTTCATGTGCCCATCCCTATGATGGCACCCAGCCCTGTGTCCCCTTTGTGTGCCCATCCCTGTGATGGCACCCAGCATCCCCTTTGTGTGCCCATCCCTGCGATGGCACCCAGCCCCACATCCTCCGTGCTTTGCCCACCCTGAGTGGGTCCCTGTCCCATAGCTCAGGTCCTGCCAGCCCTGTTTCCCAGCTGGGTCAGCTCCTGGTCCAACTGGCCAGCCCTGTGTTTGTTGCCTTTCCCCCCATTCCCTGCCTGCAGGCACGAGGACTGCAGAGAAGAGGTTGCCCTTCAGCCTGCGGAAGACCCACAGCTCCCAGAAAGCCACCCCCGCGCCGCCGCCCACCCCCCTGGCTCAGGTGGTCCACCTGAAGGACATTGTCTGCTCCTTGTCCCTGCTGGAGAGGGGCCGGGCAGAGGACAAGCTGGAGTGTAAGTGGGCTCCTGGGGCCACCCACCGTTTGGGGGTACTGGTGGCAGGAGGCGTCGCCTGGGGGGTGGCCTGAGGGGGGGTGCAGGGCTGGATGCTCCTGCTTGCTTTTTAATGCTGAAATGTTAAAACCTCTTGGGAAAACTGCTCAGCATCGCCCTCTGCTCCTGCCTGCTGGCACCCGTGTCGGGCAGAGGGGCAGCTGGGGGGCTGTGGCTTTGCACTGGTACCCCACAGCCTGGGACAGGCTCGGGTCCTGTCTGACCAGGGCCCAGCAGGCACTGCACTGCACTGCTCCCCCCCCGGAGCGCTGGCTGCTCGGGGCTGGACTCTTAACCGTCTCCCCTTCCCTCTCCCTCTCCCCTTCCCCCT
>VZRW01003597.1:300476-317446 GCA_013398125.1 Aegotheles bennettii
CCCCCCAGCCCCTTGATGGCTTTTTTGGCGTGAGGGGCTGAGAACTGACCCCAGTGTAGGCCTTGGGGGGTGTGAGGCTGGACATGCTGCTCGTGCCTGAAGCTGTCCCCAAGTGCCCGACGCCGTCGTCTTTTTGTGCTCAGGAGCTGGATCGTATCATCAACCAGATGGTGCACGTGGCCGAGTACCTGGAGTGGGACTCCACCGAGCTGAAGCCTGTGAGTGCTGGGCTGGGGTGGCCTGAGGGGCCACGGGGGCTCTCAGCCAGAGCCAGCAGCTGGGGCTTACGAGTGGCATCATCGTGTTCCTGCGTCTCCTCCCTCCAGATCTTGAAGGCAATGATGGAGGAGATTGACTACGACCACGACGGGACCGTGACGCTGGAGGAGTGGATCCGGGGCGGCATGACCACCATCCCATTGCTGGTCCTGCTGGGGATGGAGACGGTGAGTGCCTGCGCGGGGACCTGCTCCAGCCGCACCCAGTTGCATCCAGCCCTCTCCCGGAGGAAGGCTGGGAGAGGAGGGTGGTGACGGAGGGTGTGCGGGGACCACAGGAGGGCATCCTACCCCTGGCACCACGCAGCCCCACAGCAGCCACTGCCAACACCCTTGCCTGCTCTGTGCAACGGCCTTCGCCCCTCAGTCTTTATGGCTCAGGTTTGAGCTGGCGTCGGTGCCAGCTGCTGTGCCCGAGCGGGCTGCTCTCGCTCCCTGGGATCGCAGCACACTCCAGTTCAATGAATAATTCAAAAAATAAGATGAATGCCTAAAATACCAGCTCCTCTCCTGGGATGAGCTCCGAGGAGCAGAACTGGGGTGGTTGGGACACCCCCTTATTTCTCTGGGCTGTTTTTTCATCCTTTTGGCTTCATTTCATCCATGTGCGCCCCTGGCCATTAGGTAATGGTTTGCAGGGACAATCCAGGTTTTTGCTCCCGGGTGCCCATTCTGGTGTTTGTGTCCCACAGGGGCAGGTTTTCTGCCAGGAAGATTCAAAGGAACGGGGAGTTTTAAGTGGCTCTTCCAAAGCTTGGAGCCCAATGTAGGAGGCTGGCTCTGGTCACGTTGTGGTGGTGGTGGCCTGGCTCCTGATGTGGAGTCACCTCCTTCCTGGCGGTCACATCACTGCGGCTGGGCTGTGCCAGGGGGCTCCAAGGAGCCAGGGCTCGGTGCCAGGACCCAGACCTGCCCGGGCAGTGGGGTTACAGGGTGGCAGGGATCCTTGAGGAACGCTGGGGAGAAGGGGAGCAGGGGGCACCGGTGGTCCTGCTGGGATTGAACTCCTGATGGTGCACTGGGGGCTCTTACGGGATGAAACGCTGGTAGGAATGGTGGGCTGAGCAGGCTGGGACCCCGGCGGGGAGTGACCCCCCTGGCCCTCCGCTCTCCTGCCCTGCAGAACGTGAAGGATGATGGGCAGCATGCCTGGAGGCTGAAGCACTTCAAGAAACCTGCGTACTGCAACTTCTGCCGCACCATGCTGCTGGGCGTGCGCAAGCAGGGCCTCTGCTGCTCCTGTGAGTCCTGCGCCCTGCTCGTGCTGGCATAGCCTCAAGCTGGTGGCTCCCACCCCATCCCAGTGCCCCATGGCCGGGGGACTGGCCCCCATCAGTGCTGAGCCCTGTGTGTGCCGCAGGGTGAGCGGGGAGGGGGCAGCGCCCATGCTGGGGAGGGTACTCACCACCTTCTCTCCCACCAGTCTGCAAGTACACGGTCCATGAGAGGTGTGTGTCCAAAGACATCGCCGCCTGCATCAGCACCTATGTGAAATCCAAGAGAAACATGAGTGTGAGTGGGTGGCTGGTGTTCCTGAGCTGGTGCGTGCCCTGTGGAAGCAGCACTGCTGGCCACAGCTGCCTTCTTCATCTCTTGCCCTGGTCCCCCATGGCTTTTTCCCCTGGGATTTGCCCCTCATGTCCTGGGCGGCAGCTCACAGGCATTCCTGGCATCCAGAGCCTGGCAGGGTGGGCCCTGTCCCCAGCCCCTGGGGACCCTCAGGACCCCCAGCCCTGAGGTTTGCATGGCTCTGGGTGGGGTCAGGTGTCCCTGATGTGCTGCACAGAGCAGCGGGGAGGGAAGGTGGGTGTGCGAGGAGCTGGTTTGGATCTGTCAGCACCCCTGCACGAGGGGCCAGCCTCCGGAGTCACAAGGGCAGCCCTTAGTGGAGAGGGGATGCCCGTGGTGTGTGGGTGCTGTGCCCATAGTGTCCCCGTGCCTTGCAGGTGATGCAGCACACCTGGATCGAGGGCAATTCCCCCGTCAAGTGCGACAGATGCCACAAGAGCATCAAGTGCTACCAGGGCATCACTGGCCTGCATTGTGTCTGGTGCCAGGTCACCGTGAGTACGCGGGACTGGGGGGTGCAGGGGAGCGGGGGCTCACTGACAGCCAATGTCCCCTGCCTGATGTCCCCTCCTCCCCCACTCTGCAGCTCCACAACAAATGTGCCTCCCATGTGAAGCCGGAGTGTGATGGGGGCCCGCTGCGGGACCACATCTTGCTGCCTTCCTACATCTGCCCCGTCGTGCTGGTAGGTGCCCCCTCCCCGCTGCCGGGCGGCAGGGACCCGCGGGCATCCCTGTGCCTGCCCGGGCAGCGTGCGCACCCGCGCCTCTGTTCCCAAAGGACAGGCAGTCCCACTGCCGGAGGTCGGAGAGCGACTCCCCCGCCAGCACCAGCCCCGAGGACAACCAGGGCTTCAAGTTCAACTCCACCACGGTGGACGGGCAGTGCCTGCAGGTAGGGCCGTGTGCCGGGCTGTGGTGAGCGCTGCTGCGGGTGTGTGCCGAGCCCCGCAGCGGCCGGGCACTCGCAGCCCTGCTTTCTGCCCCCCAGATCAGCCCCCGGCCTGGGACGCACCCCCTCCTGGTGCTGGTGAACCCCAAGAGCGGAGGAAGGCAAGGGGAGCGGTAGGTGGGATCCTGCCCGGGGAGAGCATCCCCGCAGCATCGGGGGCCGCCAGTGCCCCTGGCTGCACCCGCACCTCTCCCAGAGGGGAGCTGCCCCCGCGGTGTCCCTCACTTCTCCCTTTTCCTAGGGTGCTCCGGAAATTTCACTACCTGCTCAACCCACGCCAAGTGTACAACCTGGACCGCGGCGGGCCCGCACCGGGGTAGGGAGATGCTGCGGGCGATCCTCTGCCCCCTCCAGCACCTCCTGCTCCTCCATATCACCCATTACCTCTTCTGGCTTTCTCCAGGCTGAGCTTCTTCCGGGACACTCCAGATTTCCGTGTGCTGGCCTGCGGAGGGGATGGCACGGTGGGCTGGATCCTGGACTGCATAGGTGAGCGAGGAGCAGTGGTGCTTCTGCACGGCATCATCTGCCCACGTCCTCAGCGAGCGGCAGAGCCCCGGGATTCCCCTGGCGAGAGCGGGTGTGGGTCCTGCCAATAGTGTCACCCTCAGGCTGCTGGCTGAGGGGGCCACGGAGAGGAGCAGGGGATGAGCCCTTGCAGCCCCAGACTTGTCTTTCCCCTTGAATTGCAGACAAGGCGAACTTGGTGAAGCACCCGCCAGTGGCCGTCCTGCCCCTGGGAACGGGCAATGACCTGGCCCGGTGCCTGCGCTGGGGAGGAGGTGAGGTTGGGCAAGCGTCACCTGGGGGTGGCCGGCCCACTGGGACCATCCAGTGCAGCTGGGTGGGTGCTGTCCTGGGGGAGTGAGGGCTCCTGGGCTCTTAGGACGAGGCTTGGGGACATGTCTCAGCCGTGGTGCCTCTAACCTCTTCCAGAAAAAGCAGCTGCTGCTTTCCAAAGCCCCACCAGCCACATCCTGCCCAACGATCTTTTCCACCTGGGAGAGCTGTGCCATTAGCTGAAGTTTCTGCCACCGCTGCAAGGATGAGCTGGGCATCTTGCTGGTGCCATAGCAGCAGCCCCAGGCTCCCCCGGGTGCTCAGCACCCAACTGCCTCCAGTCCCATGTGACAAAGCTGCAGTCCCCTTCATCCTCCTCCACCCTCCCGTGATGCTCACCTTAGAACCAGAATTGTTTGAGTTGGAAAAGACCTTTAAGATCATCAAGTCCAACCTTCTTGCCCTTACAGGCTATGAAGGAGGCAACCTGATGAAGGTCCTGAAAGACATCGAGCACAGCACGGAGGTGATGCTGGACCGCTGGCAGATAGACGTCATTCCCAGTGACAGAGAGGCCAACGGGGACCCTGTCCCATCCACCATCATCAACAACTACTTCTCCATCGGGGTGGTGAGTACCGTGGGGCAGGGCTGGGTGCCCAGACACTGCACACGTGTAGTAGCCGGGGAGAGCAGCACTGCACAGGGCTGGTAATTGGTGCCCAGACTGTGCCAGGGCCCCCGGAGCTGCCCAGCCACGGCAAAGCGGAGGGGAGAGCTCCAGAGGCCAGCGGAGCAGGGGAGCTGCCACCAGGGTCCCCAGCACAGCTGTGGCCTCAAACCCACCCTGATCGGGGATTCCCAGGAGTGTTTCCCACTCACCCGGTGGGAAATGCCTCGGCTGTCGGGAAGTTGCTGGAGTGGTCCAGCCCGGGGGGTGCAGTTGGAGGGGTGCCAGCCCCCTCACCTCCCTCCTGGCACTCCTGCAGTCAGCTGTAACCCTCTTTTGAGCCAGCCCTGAGCCGATTCCTAGGGGCGGTTCCTGGTGCCATTCCTCAGAGACCATGAAAGTCTTTTTAAGTGTTTGATGAAACTCCACGTTTGAGCTTGAGTATCCTAAGCCTGGGACTCTCCCTCCCCTGTCTTCCTTGTGCACGTTACCAACCTCCCTCCATCTCCTGCCATTGTTTGCCCAGTTTTACTGTCATTTGTCATGGCAGCACTAAATGCATAAACAAGCATGGAATCTCTTCCCAGCCAGGAATGTTGCAAGAACAAGTGTATGAAGAGCTTAAACAGGGTTCAGGGAAGTTTGGGAGTCCCAGGAAGGGGTTGAGATCTGCTGGACACCCCAGCTGAAGCTTTTGCTGTGGTGGCACCCAGCAGCAAAGCCCTGCTCAGACTGGCATTCCTCCGTTCTCCTGGCACAGGGGGGTTCAGGAGCCCAGGGATGATGGCAGCCCTGTGTCACAGGGGCTTTCCCCAGTGCTGGGGGTTGATCCTGAGAGCAGCAGGGCTTTGGGGGAACAGCAAAGTGGAAAGGGCTTCTCTTCCTGGGGGCTTGCAGCATTTTTGTCCTGGGCCATGAGTGCCCATGGGTCACCCATGTGGCAGCACTGCTGGGTGCTCCTGGTTTCCAGTCAGCACCTGCTAATGAGAGGGGATGTCCCTGCTGGTGGCATTTGGTGACAGCTCTGCAGGTGGCATTTAGTGACAGCTTCCAGGTTGGGCTTAAACACCTCCCACCCTGCAGAGATGTTGCAGTGAGTTTCAGGAGAGCTGCCACCCTGCCAGGGAAGGTGTTGGGATGCAGGGTCCTGGGGTGTTCCTGGAGCCCCACTGCCCTGCCAGTGCCCTTCCTCCCTCCCTCGGCATCACGTCCATGCAGAGCCCCGGTGATGAGGGAAGGAGGCCAAGCACACTAATTACATCTTGCTTAACGAGCCTGTTCAGCGCCTTGGGAGCAGCAGCACAGCCCCCACGCTATGACCCTGTGCCACGGGGGCCAGCAGCAAGGGCAGAGAGCTGAGCCCCTGTGTCCTGGCGTGTGCCCACATGGCGCAGGGGGTTTCTGTTTCTGTGCTGACCTCTCTGCTCCTTCCCCTGCAGGACGCCTCCATCGCCCACCGCTTCCACATCATGCGAGAAAAGCACCCCGAGAAATTCAACAGCAGGTAAGGGCTCCTGTGGGCCCCCAGGAAGGCTGGGTGCAGGGGGACACCCCGCTGCCACCATGCACCGTGCTGAGGGGATGTGCCAGAGCTTGCTCCCCCCTGCCGGGCTCCTCCTGCCCCTCTCCCCACGGCACAGCCCTGAGTAGGCAGCATGGGCTTTGCCAGCCTTAGGGGACAGGCAGGGACACACCAGGCATGGCCGGGGGCAGGGGCTGGGTGCAGTGTGGGTCCAGGGTGCTCCTCTGGGCCCCGTGCAGCATGGCAGGCTGCTCCAACCTGGCTGTGCATCCAATTACTTTCACTCATGTTTTATAATTAAAGATGAATTTCAGGACCGGCAGGAGCAGGGCAGGCAGTGAGGGCAGGGAAGGCAGGGTGGGCAGGGAAGGCAGGGAAGGCAGGGAAGGCAGGGTGGCAGTGAGGGCAGGGTGGGCAGGGAAGGCAGGGTGGCAGTGAGGGCAGGGTGGGCAGAGCAGGCAGCAGGTTGCAACTCACTCTCACTGGGCTCAGGGCACATGGAAATGGTGTGATGGCAGGAGTCGTGGTCTGTGACCCCTGTCCCTGTGTTCAGAAATTCCTGCCAGAAAACCCCTGAACAGCCCAAGACATCCACCTCTACTCTGGCATCCAGCTCCCAGCTCCCCCTCACAGCCTAGCACAGCGGTCGGTACAGGGATGAGCAGTGGTTGGTGACTGCCTGGCAGGGTGTGGGGAGGGTACTCGAGGTGCTGAGCGGGAGGACATCCCCCCCGTGGGGTACCCCATCCCCGACGCCATCAAGACATGATAGGAGCTGGTGGAGGCACCCTGTCCCATGCTGAAGGAGCCCCTGGCACCCCCCACCCCCTCCTCCTTAGGGTGACACAGCCAGGTCTGCCTGAGCAGGCAGCATGGCTCCCTGGAGCCGTGACACCAGCGGTCCCTCCCCACGGTGGCTTGTGTCCCCATCAGTGCCTTGTGTCCCATTGCAATGGCTCCAGAAGGGCTCTGGCAGCCCATCCCGCTGCCAGCTGGGGCATGGCACTGCTTCCGAGTGGGATGCTGAGGCTGCTCTGTGCCCCAGGATGAAGAACAAGCTGTGGTACTTCGAATTCGGGACCTCAGAGACCTTTGCAGCCACCTGCAAGAAGCTCCACGACTACGTCGAGGTGGAGGTGGGTTTCCCGGGCTGGTCCCTGGCTTCCACAGTGGCACAAAGGCTTTGGGGAGGTGTTGCAGGGCTCTGGCTGTTCGGGGAGAGGGTGCTGCGGAGCATTGGCCCCGTACGGCGGCAGCAGGGCGCAGTGGCTGGCAGGACCCACGCTCCCACGGCGCGGCGCTTGCTGCACAGCCGGCCAGCTGCAGGCAGAGCAGCCCTGTATTCCCCCTCCTTTCCAGCTGTATCCCAGAGCGTGCCTGGAATATTCTCTCTGTAAACTCTGCGGCTGCTCCCAGCCCTCGTTGGATGACATGGAAACAGCCTTTAATTAGAGCAGGGAGGAGGGCTTGTGGTTGCTATGAGTGCTGTCATTTCTCTGCTCACGCTGGGGGTTTGGGCCCTGCTTGGCTAAACTTCCACCTCTCCTTGTCCCGGGATAAATGACCCTTTTGTATTGCAGGCTTGAGGGCGAGGGGGGAAAAAACTCGGGTCTGAGCAGGCGGTGGGCATGGGGTTGCTGGCAGCATGGGGGCAGGGAGCGGGCAGGGTCTGGGCAGCTGGCAGCACGGCCATGGGCAGAGGGACTTTGAAGCCTGTTTCTAGGCAGGGAGTTTGAGCCCTTCCCAAAGCCTGATGGGGAGAGCTGTGCCCTCAGCAAGCAGTTGGGAAGGGCAGGAGCAGGGGCATGGCCACCTCATCCCCTTCCCCAGCCGTGCACCAGCGTCCCGGGGCAGGCAAAGTCTGTGCCACGGGGTTCGATGCTGCAGGAGATGAGTGTGAGGTGCACCCCACTTCCCACGAGGTGCCCTGCGAGCTGCCCATGTGCTCCCTCCTACCAAACGTGTGTCGGCAGGAAAGTGTTAATCCCACAGGATCTGAAGTTGAAAGCAGCAGCCTGTCCTCCCTCCGGCTCCCAGGCAACTGTCAGCCTTGCAGAGAAATGGCAGTTTTGTTTTGGAAATTGGCACTCGTTCCCCTGCAGCTCCTGGAAATGAATTTGCTTTTCCCCCAGCTGCAAATTTTTACTTCCAGCATCTCTGCCAGCGCGCCGTCAGCTGCCCCTGCTCAAAGAGCCCATTGTAGCTTGCTGGCACATGAACAGGGGAGGGCTGGGCAGGGAGAAATTGCTGCCTGCGCTCCTGTGCGTGGGCAGGCGTGGGTGGCCGTGCTCCTGCCCGCCCTGCACACCCCAGGCAGGAGCAGGCTCCTGCAGCACCCCGGAAATCCCAAAGCCTGCACAGCCGGCTCTCTCCCATCCCACCTCGCTCCTGTCCCGCCTCGCTCCTGTCCCGCCTCGCTCCCATCCCACCTCACAGGCAGGCAGGAAGGATGCCTGCGGGCGAGGACGATGCTCGGCCGGGGGTGGGATGTGTTGTCGGTCCCACGAGGAGTTGGAGCCCTCTCGCTCAGTGTCCTCTGCTCACAGCATTCAGCTCTTTTCTCTTCCTGCAAATCAGAACAACATTAAGATGTATTGAGGACAAAAGGATTTACACCCTCGACAACCCTCAGAGAGATAGCTCTTTGCTCCCAAACCAGAAGATTCCTGCCTTTTGCTTTCAGTGGGAGGCTAAAGCTGTGATCTGGGGGCGCCGGGGGCAGCAGAGCAGATGTGAACGCAGCGACGCGTGCTCGTGTGTGCCCAGGCTCCACGTGCACGCGGCCAACGTGCTCAGCTCTTACTGATCTGCTCGAGACCTTCAGGCTTGGCTAGGGGAAAACAAGAGTCACAGCAGCAGCAGGGCCTTGTCAGCCCATTGGCATTCCTCACAGCCAAGTGAGACAGGGCAGAAATGCTGTCCCATCACCCAAAGGCAAGGGACAATAACGTGCTGGTGTTGGCTGAGACGCAGCGTGGCAGGCAGGGGAAATATGGGTGGGTGGGAAGCGGCTGCTTCCTCCCGAGGTATCTGGGAAGGGGACCCAGCGTTACCTGGGTGGTGCGAGAGTGACAAGACCTGAAGTTAAGAAATGCATTTCCATGGCTGCTGCTTCCAGTCCCATGGGAAAGCTGCAGGCAACCGATGTTTTACCTTTTACAAGGGATTTTCAGCTGGGGCAGCCCTGCTGTCCGACAGCAAAGCCCAGGGTGCCGCTTCCATGCACTGCCTTGTGGTTTCCTCTCCAACACGGACATTTTTCCCTCTGACACCTTTCCTACCATTTCCTTCCAGCCTCCTTTCTAGTTTCAGAATTGCACTTGAAGGCAGACTGGTTTGAGTTAGCTTTTGGGCAGCCTAACTTTGTGATTCTTTAGGATCGGCTTGGACAAGGGGAGGCGAGGCAGCGTGTGCTGGAGATGGAGGCTGCTCTGGGAACAAGGTGGCATTGCACCCTGGGTTGAGTTCCAGCACCGAGCCCGGCTGAGGGCTGTGCTCTTGTGGGAAATTCACTTGTGAAACTGCCACCTTGGATGTGTAGGGAATTCATGCTGAAATGGAGGGGAGGTGGTGGTTGTCAGCCCTAGAAAGGCAAAGCCAGGGGGATGTGTTTGCACCTCCAGCTGCCCCGGGGCTGCCTGTGCCACGCTGGGGTTTGCTCTGGTGACCGCCCGGCCCCGCCGTGCTGGGCACCGCACTCCCTTGGCACCAGGCTAGACAGAGGCTGGGCTCCACGTGTGCCCAGCACCACTGTCCCTGGCCACACAGCCTGACACTGCCTGTGTGCCCGGCAGTGCGACGGGACCCTGCTGGACCTCAGCAACACCTCCCTGGAGGGCATCGCTGTCCTCAACATCCCCAGCATGTACGGTGGCTCCAACCTCTGGGGCGAGACCAAGAAGCAGCGCGGTTACAACCGGCTGGGCAAGAAAGCACCAGAGAAGCTGCCCACCACGGTGGTCACCGACGCCAAGGAGCTCAGGTTCTGCGTGCAAGGTGAGCGGCGGGGCCTGGCACCCTGGGGGTGCCTGGGGGCAGGGGGTTAACACAGGGGAGCCGGGCAGTGCAGCTCTGGCCACAGCTCAGTCCACGTGGCTGGAGCAGCACACCGGAGGGCTTGGTCTCGCTGTTTTCTGGGGTATGGGGGTGACCCCACAATGACCCCAGTCCAAGCTGGCGAAGGAAGGTGGCTCTGCCCACCTGGGTACAGCCCAGCTCTGCGTTTCTCAGGGCTGGTTACGCCGAGCCCGTGGTAGCCAGAGAGGACATGGCTCCTGCACCCTGCCACCCCCAACCCCTTGGAGGTCACGGTTCAGGGGTGCCTGGATGGGACCCGTTGTTTGGGGGTGAGAGGCTGGGGGGCCCTGGCACCTCGTGGGGCTGGCAGGCAGCCACGGCAGGGCAGGGCAACTGCTTCTGCAGAGGAGGAGCTGGGAGCAGAGCTGCAGAGCTGGCACCCATGGCGTTTGTAAGCATCCTCCCCCCATGGTGCTGCCAGCCTGGCTGGGGGGCTTCAGCTCCTCTGCAGCCACCAGAGCCATCCTCGTGGGCACAGGCAGAGTGCAGGCAGCCTGAGGTGCTGGCAGGGTTCCCTAGCAGAGAGCAGTGGGTTAGAAAGCAGCCAGCAAAACAGGCAAAGTGCCTGCGTTTTCCACCCACCACCTCCTGCAGCCCGGCACTGGGGGGAGAACCAGCCATGGTGTCACCAGCCATCCTAGGCTGTCACCAGCTGTCCCCCCCCGGGTGAGAGGCAGGGAGCAGGGCAGAGCAAAGGCCAGTTCCAGAGGGTGGCGAGGGGCAGTGGGGTTGGGCCCCTGGGCACATCCCCACCTGCAGGATCCCCCCCTGCCTCCTGGGTGGGGGTTTCCACCAAGGGTGAAAGAGGACCCTGAAGGGAAGGAGAGCTGGACTGAGGTGTTGGGTGCCTTTGCTGGAGGCCTGGGAGAGCAGGAGGAGCTGGGAAAAGGGGTGATGCCCTGGGGTTTGAGGAGATCCCTCCCGGGGAGGATTCTGCTGTGCATCCCAGCTCCTGGGGGGCTGCAGTGCCCCAGGGCACCCAGGGGAGGGTGTGTGTGTGGGGGGGTGTCTGCTGCCATCTCCTCCAGCTCTGCAGACAAGAAGTGGAAGGGCTGGTGGGATCTGGGCTGCTGCTTTGCAGCTGTGCAGGACTGGGCTCTATTTCAGACCGGGAGTATTTTTGCTCCAGAGATTTTGGACAGCGGTGTTGCCCAACGCTGTGAATGCCCAGCTTGGTGGTCTGGGGGCAGAGGGGACACTGGAACACATCCCCACAGTGCCACCAGCCCCGCTGGCCTTCAGAACAGCCAGCAGCCCCAGTGTGCTGGCCCTGACGTTTTGGGTGACAGGGGAAAGCAGGGATCCCTGGGGATGGGGGGACCCACTCAGATCCCTCTCTCTCGCAGACCTCAGTGACCACCTCCTGGAGGTGGTGGGGCTGGAGGGCGCGATGGAGATGGGGCAGATCTACACGGGGCTGAAGAGTGCAGGGAAGAGACTGGCCCAGTGTTCATCCGTCACCATCAGGTATTGGCCCCCACCCTGGCTGAGCAGCCGACCGGCAGCGAAAGCCGGCACCTGTGTCACCCTCTGCTCTCTTTCTGTGCCCTGCAGGACATCCAAGCTGCTGCCAATGCAGGTGGATGGGGAGCCCTGGATGCAGCCATCCTGCACTGTGAGTCCCGGGGAGCTGGTGACTGGGGCGGGTGGCTGTGGAACAGGGTGGCAGGGGCTGGCAGCACAGGCAGGCAAAGCCTCTGGAGTTGGAGGGAGGCTCCTGCACTTGCTCATGGGTGGCCACAGAGCCTGGCCACCTGTGACCTCTGTCTGCGGCCATGCCAGCCCTGGACTCATGAAGAGCCATGGTGGGAGCTGTGAGGACAGGGACACGTCCCTTGCCGGGCAGGTGGGTGCAGCAGCATTCCTTCCCAGGGAGGCTGCAGTGGAGTCCCCCACCATCTGACAGGCAGCTTGCCTGGAGGAGAAACCCTCTGCCCATCCCAGCACTGCCTGGATGTGATTACTGGGTGGCCTGTTACTTGGGTGCAGCAAAGCATCTAATGACTGGGTGCTGAGCTGCTCCTGGCATGCATGGATCACTCCCCGAGGTCCCTAGGTTCAGAGGTGTCTGGGGATGCTCAGGGGCCGGGACCCCCTTACTGAGCTGGGTTCTTCACTTCCTTTTAGGTCAAAATTACACATAAAAGCCAAGTGCCGATGCTGCTGGGCCCCCCCCAGAAGAGCAGCTTCTTTTTCTTGAAGAGGAGAAACCGAACTCGGGATTAAGCAGCGTGCGAGGAGCTGTGGCCGAGAGGCACCCGGCGTCCCGGACACCCGCCCACTGCTGGGGGTCCCCAAATCCCTACTCTGCAGTGGGGACAGAAACCTCCCCCCCCCAGCCCAGCGGGGATGATTTGTCCTGGGAAGGTCTTGGAGGCTCCTTCCCAACCACCACAAGCGTCTTGTGCAGCGGGGATGGGAGCGGTGGGCAGAGGCAGGCCGATGCGCAGGGAGCGCGTTCACCGGAGCAGCGCTAGGACTGGGGCTTTTTTCCCTTTATTTAAATACCCCCCCCCCAGCCCACCCCAGCAGAGCTGCCAATGGACGTGCTCCAGAGAAAAAGCCAAGCTTCACTTATTTATTTTTAATCCTTCCAAAGGACACTCAGTGTTTTGCTGCACTGGCTTTCTGTCCACCAGCTCTTGCACACTGGAGGTTATTTATTTCCTTGGCCTAGAGCAGGTGGTCTCTGCCATGCCTTCACCTTGTGCTTCAGGGGTGGCCTTTAGGCAGCTGAAAAGACATTCACTGCCAGCCCTGGGAGCCACCAGGCGTGGGACAGGCTGGGGACAGATGGTGCCTGAGCCGCGGGGACAAGCGTGGGGTGGATGGGAGGAGGCTGTTTTGATGTGGAAACGGCAAAAAGGGAATTCTGGGGGGAGATGCCAATTGTGAGAAACCCCCGCACCCCGGCTCTGGGCTTCATGTTCATATTTATGTATTTATCTAGCAAACTCTGGGGGGACTTTAGGGGTCACCTTCTTTTGATGAGCCCAGGTTGGACACAGACGCCACCTCCCTCTCTGCTGGCTGTCCCCCACGGCACCTCCTTCCACAGGGACTTTCCTCTCTCCTAAAGCCTGCCAGCCTGTGCCAGGAACTGAGGACCCTGGGGACAGACATCCAGAAGATCTCGCTTGGAAGTGTCCCCCCTGCCTTTTTACACATCTCGTGTGCTTCGCCAGGCCAGTGTTCTCCTGGTAGTGTCTGGTGCTGCCTCTGATGCTCCTAGATGGCTGCAGGGAATGGGGGAGAGCTGTGGCACCTTGGTGTCTGCACGGCCAGGTCTCTCCCTGACCCACCCCCAAGCTGAGGAGCATCACGGATACTGCTGCCATCCCCCTGCCTGCATGGGTGCCCACCACTCGCCACCCTTCTCTGCTCGCTCAGCTGTCTGCTGTAGCCTGGCCGGGATGCACAGGCAGGTTTTGGTGTCCTCACCCAGGTGTCACCCATGGGATGCAGCTTCTCCCCAGGATGCACCAGGGACAAGAAAATGGATGAATGCATGGAGGAGGAGGTGGTGTGGATGCGTGCCCTGCTTCACAGTGCTCCCAGGAGCCAGGATTTGGCAGGACTGGCCCACAGAAAGGGCTGCTGGTTGCTTCTGCAGGCAGCTGCTGCCTCCTGCGGCAACCCTGTACGGGGGGACACCGGCTCCTGAATCAGCCCCTGCTCCCACACAGCTCCCTCTGCTCTGGCAGAGGCCCCTGTGCTGCTGTGAGCACGCCGGGAGCAGTGTGTGCCCTGTGGGCCCCCAAGGGCTGCTTGTCCCCGCTACGCCCCTGCCGTGCTGCTGGGACAAGCCACACTGTCCTCACTGTCCTCCCCGGTGACCAGTGCCTGGCCCCTTCCCGTTGCAGGTGCCCATTCAGTAGCATGGCCCTGGCACTGAGGAGGGTGCTGCCATCCCTGTGTTTCAGAGTGAACAGGGAGCTGGAAGGGAGCTGTTGGGCAGTGCCGTTGTGCCGCTGCTCAAGCCTGAGCTTGAGCCTGTTTCTGGCAGCAGCCGTAGGGCCCTGGTGAGATGGGAGGAGGTGGTGGTGCCCCACGGGAGCCTCCAGCCCCCCGGGGTGCAGGAGGAGGCTCTGGGCCACCAGCACTGGGCAAGGCGAGGGCAAGCTGGGAGCAGGTGCTCACGGCAATGCAATGCTCAGGGAGCGCCAGTGGTGGCCCGGAAGCCACGGGGAGGGGACCCTGTGCTGCGGGGTGGGTGGGAGCGTGTGGGCCTGGCTGGAGGGCACAGAGGTCACCCCGTGTCGCCAAAGCCATGACCTGCACATAGGGGCATGCTCCACCCACCGTGTGTAAATCCGCCCTCCTCCTCCTCACCCATTAATGAGCAGCCAGGGGGAAGCGCACGGGGGCTATGGCTGGGTGTGGGGTGGCACAGGGCATCGGCCTGTGCTGCCCCTGCCCACTGGCAGCTGTGCCACGCAGCCCCTGTGCTTGGGGATGGTGACAGAAAAACCCCTCAGCCATCTCCAGAGCTCTGCTGGCAGGTGGGGTGATGGGTTTGGTGACAACACACGAGGGCGGTGGTGTTTATAGCAGCAGGTTTGGCTCCATCTCCCTGCTCGCTCAGCCCCGACCCGGGGTTCTGTCCCACAGCTCTGGGTAGGAAGTGCCAGTATGGAATTAGCCATGGTTTCACCACAGACCTGCTCCTTGCATCTGGTCACGGTTTGCTGGGCTCCGGGCAAAGAGCAGTGCTTGGGTCTCTCTGCTGTGGTTTGCTGCTGGTGGTGGCAGAGCTGGGGAAGCCAGCAGGCACCCGTGCCCGAGCCCACTCCAGTAGCAGAACCACCAGCTCCATGTTTGAGCTCAAAGCCAGGTGAGGTCTGGGAGGAGCACTCAGACACGTGTCCTGCCAGCAGGACAATGACACACCAGCACCAGTCTGCAAAGTGTCGGGCTCCAATGGAGACATTCCTTTCTGATGTCCTTGCCACCTCCCCCAGGGGACGCAGCTTTGTTCTGCTCCCACCCTGCCAAAGCCATGGTTCAACGGGCCTGGCAGCCGCAGGCTGCCTTAGTCCAATGGTGCAAAGGTCTCCAGCCCCGGAGGGGACCCGCAGGGGCTGGGATGCCAGCCCAGCTGTCCTTGGCTCTGGGGAGGAAATGCCACACCTCTGAGGGGCACACGAGCCTCCAAATGCCCCCGTCCCCCTCCGTGTCTCCCAATTCAGCCCCGTTCATCCCCCAAAGGCCTCGGGATGGAGCGGAAGCCCCCAAACACCCCCAGGCACTGGTACCAGTGTGCAAGCATCTCGCTGAGCCTGCGCCGTGCCAGGGGACCCCAGATCTGGGGACCCCCATTCCCGTGGGAGCCCAGCCTGGTGCCAGCCCTGTCCCCCTGCCATGTGTGTAGCCATGGTTGCCTGCATGGAAGTGGCGTCCGTAGCGTAGTGCGTGTTGGTGTGTACACCCGGGCTGCTGTGGGCTTGCGTCAAATAAAGATGGTAATGAAATACTCACCTGGTCCTGGGGTGTGCTGGGGTTCCCCAATTCCCAGCCAGGGACAGGGTCCCCACCTCTGAGGGCTCAAACGGGAGGTGCCCAATTCCAGGAGCTGGGGCTGGAGGGGTGTTGTCAGCAGCAGCACGGTGGAGCAGTGCTCAGTGGGAGCTGCAATGGGCTAAATTTGGAGCCTGCCATTTTTTTATTTTTTTTTTCCTGAGTGGGCTCTAAATTTAGCAGGCGCAGGTTGCCATCCTCCCTCCCAGCCCTGGCTATCCAGTGGCTTTGGCTCTTCCCAAGGCACCCCTGCGGCCTCCCACGCACCTACCCCACAGCCACGCTTGGCTCCCATCGCCCCTCCCTGTGCTGGGTGGCAGCAAGAGGCCCAGGAGTGCTGAGCAGCCCCTGCTGGTGCGGGCTGTGGCTGCCTTGGGCTGCTGGTCGTGCCCAGCTCTGCCATGACCCAGCTCATCCCCAGCAGCCCGCCTTGCTCCCAGGCCCAGGTTTTGCTCCCCACTTGCCTGTGTGTCATCTGCTAATTTTACCAGTGGTGATTTAATCCCAGCTGCCTGCTTGCAGAGGGGAAGTGAGAGTGCCAGCACCTGCAGAGCCCTCCGGGAGCATTCCCTGGGCAGCAAGGACACTCTGTGCCCTCTGCTTTCCCCCCAGCACGCAGGCATCTGATGGGCAGTGTATGCTGGCAGTCCCCTCCTTCACACAGGACACTATGGGAGACAAGCTGCCATTATCAGCATTGTTCCTGGGAGATGCTGGTGGTCCTGGAAGACCCTGGAAGCTCATCAGTACCCCAACATTGGCAGAGAAATTCCCACCAGCCACCCAAAGATACGCTGGGCAGCTATCCCAGGACACCAGCAAGCCCATGACCTGAGGCTGAGGACTTCACACTGGTGAGGACAACCCCATCCCAGCAGGCTTCCTAACCCCTGGGCATCTTCGCAGGATCTGAGCAGAAGGCTCCTCTCATCCCCAAGCTGAGCAATTTCCCTTGGTTTTTCCTTCTCCAGCAATAATTTCCCAGTCTCACTCTGCAACAACATAAGGTTTCCACACAGTTCATTTATCCTGTGCAACTGGCTGCATCCCCCAGGAGTGGCAACTGGCAGATCTCCATGGCGGGTCTCACATGGGGAAACTGAGGCACTTGGCAGAGCACAGCCAGGGTGAAGGGCCAGGCAGGCCCCCAGAAGCATGGTTGTCCTAAACTCATTCCCAATCCTCTGAGCCATTTGTAGTCCTGCAAGTGCTTCTGTCCATGAACGTGTTCTGGGGGATCTGTGGCCAAGGCAGCCCCAAAGGCCCCACAGGCGGGAATTATCTTCCTTGTGGCTTCCTCCAAAGGGCTCTTCCCAAAGGCAAACCGCCTCCAGGGTGCCTGCAGGGGACAGGCTGCCAAAGCCAGCACCCAGGCATGAGTTATCCCTGGGCTTGAAGGGTGACCCGTGTGACACTGCTGGTGTGAAACCGCCTCCCAAGAACGCAGAGGGATCACATGGGATGGCCTGCGCAGAGGGGTCCGCATGGCCTGCAAGGCCCACGGTCCATTCCACCTGCTGAGCTTGCTGGGTGGTAGATTCTTGGGCATGGCATGGGGTGGTGGTCTCCGGATCAGGCCCCCTGAGCTGTCCCACCAACCCCCCAG
>VZRW01003597.1:318069-341215 GCA_013398125.1 Aegotheles bennettii
GCTCCAGCGACGCGTGATGTCACGGCCGTTTCTATAGAAATTGGGTGACATCACGAGCCGGGGGACTGCGACCCGCCACGGCAAGAGCGGGCCGGTTCCCCGGGGAGGCGCGGCCGCCCCGCACCGAGCCAGCCCCGGGGGCGACAGGGGCCGGGACCTGATCCTGACTCCCCATCCCCTCCACCCCCCAGCCGCGCACCTGCCGCAGCCCGGCCGGGACCACCCTACCCAGGCCGGCGTCGATGCTGAGCGGGCCGGGGGCACTGCCTGCCTGCTCCGCACCATGGACGGCTTCTACGACCAGCAGGTTCCCTTCATGGGCTCCGGGGTAAGTTTGCCCTGTGCCCCCCTCCCCGCTGGCCCTTCCCATCCTTGGGGACAGCCTGTCCTTGGGGGGTGCCACCCTCCCAAACCACTTTTGCCCTGGTTCTTGCAGAAGTCCTGCGCAGAGGAAGGCCGAGGCCGGCCAGGGTCCGATAGGAAAAGGAAATTTTTGGAGACCGACCTGGCCCATGACTCGGAAGGTAGGCAGAGCTGGCCTGGGTGGCCGTGGCCTCGCAGCAGCCCCATGAGACAGCTCTCCTCGTGTCGTCGGTTTAGAAATAATCCTGCGAATAATGGCAGTTTTATTTATTCTTCTGTGGAGTGCTTAAGTCTTTCACTCTGTTCCAGAGCTCTTCCAGGATCTCAGCCAGCTCCAAGAGGCCTGGCTAGCTGAAGGCAAGTCTTCACCTCTGACTTTTGCTGTATAAAATCTCTCTGAGCATTTTTTTGAGAACTGAAAATGCCATAAACACACTTTCTTGTTGTTTGTTTTTTAGCTCAGGTCCCTGATGATGAACAATTCGTCCCAGATTTCCAGTCTGACAACTGTAAGTGATTGTTCCGGTTTTTGTTCTTTGGGGGGGGGAAGATGCTTAAGGTGCCTGTGCAAAACCTTGCACTGGGTTTGCAGCTGCTTCCTTGGGAAAGTGGTTGTTGCTGGGGCTGAATCTGGGAAATCACAGACTTTTGGGAGAGAGCACGTGCGGTTTGGGTTCATCAAGATGAAACTTGCAATGTCCTGTCCTTTGTAAATGGGGAAAATTATAGTCGGGCGCATGGAAATATCTCCAACCGAACTCTGGGCTCCTCTGAGACTCGCTGCTTGTTCGTAGTAATGTTGATTTGCTTATAAACACTCCTTTTCCTTTTCAAGTGGATGCGAGAGCCCGTGCTGGGCTCCTTGGTTAGCCACAATCTCTGCAGTTTCTGGAGCTTTTTACAGTCCTGGCCCAGTGCTGTTGGCAAGAGCAGACCTGAGCCGTGAAACTTGAGCCGCTTTAAGCAGCATTAATCACTGGCAAGCGAGCGCATTTAAAAGGAGGCCAGTGAAAACGCAGTCCCTCTTGAATTGCATAAGAGCAGAGTTGGTTTTGAGCTGTGGTTCGTTGCCGGAGCGGGTTAGCGGCGAGGGCAGGGGCTGGTTAATGGCGCGTGGTGCTTGTGCGGCTCTCGGGTGCTGGCTCTCTTGGCGTTGAAGGCTCGGTTGGAGGAGAAGGGGGGGATCAGGATGTTTTGAGTCGTTACCTGGCAAACAGAAGTTGTAGCTTGGTGTTGGTGCCTGGGTTTTGCTGCTGAGCCAGACAGCTACAGAACTTAAAGGAAATCAAATTTAGCCTGCAGTCGAACAGATTTTTCATTCCAGCTTTGTCACAGCATGCAGCAGAGTATCTTCTTCTACAGTAAACGCATGTTAATTATTGCTCTTTGATTATTCTGAGCAGGAAGCTTGCCATTAAACTGTTCCAGACAGCCCAAGTTTCAGATGCGCTTTTTTCCTCGTCTCCCCTGAGATAAAAGGCGAGCCCGGAGTCAGAAACGCAACTGGCTGTTGACATCCTAGCGCAGCCCGGCCGCTCTTGCTTGGAGCGGTAGAAACTGCAGCGTGGGAGGGTGGCTCGTAGAGCTGAAGCTGTTTCCAGTGCCTTTTGGCAGTCTCTTGTTTCCTTGTAACCTGAAGAGCTCAGAGAGAATAGAGAAACTTTTCTGGGTGATGCAGTGAAAGGAGGAAAAACAAAGTCGTTTAGTCAAGACTCTTAAATGTTCCCTGACCTGTTCGGCCTCCTCAGACCCCGTGTGGAAACGACTTTGTCACTTAGAAGGAGATCTCCCTCCATGACTCCCCGCTGTAATAACCTTCTTTAACTTTCCTGGGGAGAGAAAGCAAAGGTGTCATGCAGACAGCTGGTGCTGGCTGGGGGGGCTCAGAGCAGAGTGGAGGGGACTGGGGAGCCTGACTTCTCTGTACCAGCACCGGAGATGTTTTAAAGAGGAGAGAGTCTCCAGTTTATGGCTTTCTGGCCCCATCTTCTCATTTCGCTCTGGTTTTGAACTGAAGCATGTGGCGTAGGAAGAAGGAGGAATGAATCTGGTGCAGCCTTCCCCTGTACCTGAGTTTCTCTAGTGGGGACGTGATCCTTTCCCAGGCTGGGGTTCAGTGCCTGTTAGCTCCCAGAGAAAGGTAAATCCTTCCCTAGTCCACCCGTGTGTTTGCAGGCATGCACTGGGCTCTGCTCCTGCAGTTGTGTAGCTCTGTGCCTTTTCCCTGAGGAAGCTGCTGCTCTCTTTTATCCAGAGCAAACCAGCTTCAGCTCCTGCTCTATGGCCCTGGCATTCCCAGGGCCAAGCTTCCTCAGCAGAGCAGCAAAAAAGGACAAACCAGGCTTGGTTTTGACCCCGTTGCCAGCGGGAACACCACCATGTGTGCCATGTCAAGTCTCTGAGATGCTCCAAACTGCAGCATCGTTCTCACCTTGCTAAAAATCCCTCATTGCATGGCAGCTGCCTGCAGCTCGGCTGCTGCCTGCTTGGTGCTCCTGATTCTGTAGCTGAGGTCCCTGGCAGACGTGGGCTTGAAGTTGGGGTTTGGCAGTGAAGTGCTGTAGGGCACTGGGTCGCTGTGCTGGGGAGGAATCTCACCGTGGGGATCTGGAAAGCGGAGCTCCTCCGAATAAGGCATCTGTTGTTCTTAGCACCCTGGACTGAGCAGCAAGAGGCCAGATTCTGTGCTTTTAAGCTAAGGGGAGAAGAGGCAGATCCTCCCAGGAAGGCGAAGAGACCATGGATGACTCCCACAGTGGCCTCTCACCGTGCTGGCCCTCATGCCACATCCCTGGCTGGGCGGAGGTGCGGGTTTGCTGGCAGCACAGTCCTGGGGAGAAGGGTATCTGTACAATGTTAGATCTCTAGTGCTTTTTTAAATAACTGGGAGGCGATGGGGTCATGCTGGGCAGATCAAGCACCATGAGAGGCTTTGCCTATTGCAGGTGTTTGCTCCCAAGGGACTTGTGGCCCCCAGCGGGTGCGGCGCATGGCTGAAGCCACAGGCAAGGCACAGAGCAGGGTTTCTTATACACCAAAATGAAAGCAGGAGGTTTTGTTTCAGAGGAAGGATTGTTTAAACAAAGCAAAGCAGGAGTCTGGCTTCTATTTCTGGCTCCTCTCCTGGCATGACCTTGGGTGTATCCTGTGATGCCGGGGGATGGAGGGGCAGGTGGGGAGCTTGGCTCCCAGGTGATGGCTTGAGCAGGTGCCAAGGTGCCCAGCCAGTGGCCAGGCTGGAAACGGTGGTTTGGTTGCCTTCCCCTTGGCTCAGGCAGTGAGTGCCACCAGCAAAGCCAACATCCACCAGGCTTGGTCTCTTAGAGGTCCTGTGATGCTGATGGTTGGGGACAACCTGCTGGTCCCCCACTGAGGGATTCAGTGACAATTCAAGGCCCCAAACAGCTTTGGGGTGTCACCTTTCCCATGGGATACCTCTTGGCTGAAGGTTGTTGTTTGGGGCATCTCCAGCTTGGCTGGTGGTACGGCACTGGGGGGTGTGCCTGAGCCCCCCCTGTTTTCTCCTCCTGGCTGTGCCACCTTGCTGGCCAGGCACAGCAGTGGCACACGTGGCCAGTCCCCGTGCCCAGCCTCCCTGGGGTCCATCCATCCCCAAGGGCTACAGCAGTCCAGCAAGGGGCCCTCCAGCACCCACTAGTGCTCTCACCGCTCCCGTGGCTCAGTCCCGGCGTGGGTGTGCCCAGGCATGTTCTCTGGCCCTGTCTGTAGTTATGTTGTTCCCTCTGCCTATTTTTATATTTTTTTTAGCTTTTAATTACAGTGCTGAGCACAGGACCGGAAAGGTTAAAAGCACTTGTGCACCCAGTGTGCCTTTGAGATGTTGGGCACTGGGGCAGGGCATCCCCTTCCCCGAGAACCCTCCTGCTGCCTTGCCCGCTCCCTGCCTGGCTGCTCACCACCAGGGACCCAGAACCTGCTGTGTCCCCATGAGAGCCACCCTCCAGCCTCGGTGCCCCCCTCTGCTCCTGCTGCCTTGCTGGCGGCAGCGCCCGGAGCGCCTCTTGCCGAGCGGCACTGGCTGGCCCCGCCGTGTTTGTGTAAGGAATCCAAACGTTGCACAAAGTCCGGGCTAGGCCAGCTGCTCTCTGTTGGGATCTTAAGGCTCGTTTCCCTTTTCTTGAATGGCAGCACTAAGCTCTGGGGAAATTTTTCTTTCTTTTTTTTTTCCCCCCTTCCTGACCGCATGAATGGAGTGCTCCGAATTGTTTGTGAATGGAGGGTGGTGCCCGCTCGGAGCCTTTTTTTTTTTTCAATGAATAACCAGACCCCATTGTAGGCTGGTGGAAAAACAACCCGCTCCAACAACACAGAGCCTGTTAGAGAGAAACATGCCCATGATAGGCAGCTGGAGCCCTTCCAAAGCCAGTTCTTCTTCGCTTTCCCGTGGCTCGCGGGGCGCCTGGGCTTTGCCACCGCTGTGCCGGCCCCCTGTTAAGGCTAGAAATGCTGAGAGCCACAAAACCTTGCCTGGGGGGGGAGGAGGAGGGGGATAAATCCGGCTCGGGAGCGGTGGAAGACGTGCGGGGGGCTGTGCTGGCTCAGCGCTGGGCTTCGTGTTTCACATCCTCCTTGGGGGGGTTTTATGCCCTTGGTACCAGCTGTGCTGGGCCATTGTGGGGGGGGAGGTAGAGGGGGGAGTCAGCAGCTCTTTAAAGATTTTGACAAATTAGGGGAGCAGCTAATTACCTGGCAAGCTGTGAACAGTTGTCTTGGAGCTATTCGCTCCTCTCTGCTGTAGCTGGGCTGTGTTTAGACTTTGCATGAAGCTAATACTCCACTTCCGATGAGTCTTGGCTCCTTTCTGCAGGCACTATTTAGGTAAAGATCTCTGAGGTGCTTTCCCATTCCTAGAGTGCCTGCTTTTAGAAATTAATTAGGTTAAGCATATATTACTCGGTTTAAAATTATATATAGCCAGTGGGCTTGGGGGGCTGGGAAGGATTTGGGTTTAGTGGGACCTTTGCCACTTGAACTCATACAAGTCATGGGACCCCGGGACTGGGTCATCTTGGAGCACCTTGGCTGGAGGAAGGTGGATCCCATTTAGCTGCTTACCGACTCTGGCCAGCTAACTGGGAGCTGGGTACGGCATCAAGCAGGTTGCTGTGTGCTGCTTACAAGCTCTTGGAACCACAAGCTGTCGAGCCTCCTTGTTTCTCGCCCCATGGCTCAGGAAGGCAGCCGCTGCCTGTGGTTTGTCTCCCTTTGCTGAGGGCTCCTGGCCCGGCCCAGTTGCCGTGTCTCATCTGTGGCTGTTGCTGAGCTGTCTGTTCCCCTCTCACAGCCCTAGCTCTGCCCCCTCACACCCTGTGTGGTTCCCCTCTTGGATCCCAGTGGTGGATGATACCGCTTCCGTGAGCGATGTTGTGGGCCAGAGGGACTGTCCCAGCCCTGGCAGCTCTGCCCTGCAGAAGTCAGCCCTGCCACCCTGGCTCGGTCCACCAGCACGTCAGGGTCTGCTGGGGCATCATCCTGTCGTGGTTTGCTTGCCTGATGCTCCCCTACCAGGGGGGTAATTTGGCGCCTGGTTCCTGAGCTAAGAGCACCCGAGGGGATGCTCCATGGGTGCACAGGTGAGCCTGTATCCTCCCCTGTCTTGTTGCAGTGGTCCTGCACGCCCCACCTCCAGCAAAGATCAAGCGGGAGCTGCACAGCCCTTCCTCGGAGCTGTCATCCTGCAGCCACGAGCAGTCTCTCTGTGCCGGCTATGGGGACAAGTGCCTCTACAACTGCTGGTAGGTAGTGGGAGGGCGGGTGCTGCCCTGCAGACCTCTTGGGTCATCACATGGGGACTCATCTCGCTCGTCAGCCTCTGCCACGAGGAGGTGTCCTCAGCGTGGCCGTCAGCCCCTGTCCCCTCCGCAGTGCCTATGACAGGAAGCCCCCTGCCGGGTTCAAGCCATTAACACCACCCACCACGCCGGTGTCTCCTGCACACCAGGGATCAGCTCTGCCACCGCCAGCCCCGGCCATGCAGGCGGCTGCCCACGGGGCGGCCCCGGCCCCACACCTGCTGCAGGAGCAGAGGCAGCAGACCTTCGCCGTGCCACGGCCTCCTCACCAACCCATGCACATGCCAAAGATGATGTCTGAAAACCAATACCCTGCAGAGCACAGGTAAGGCTTCCCTTCCCAAATGAGTGCTGCTGTCTTGCAGGTGTTTACATGGTCTTTGGCCCTCTTGGGATGGATTGGTGACCTCAAGCTGTGGGGAGGGAAGGGACATGCCTGTCCACTTGTCCCCTTGCTGTGGTCACGGACCGTGGGCCAGACATTGCTGCCTGGGGACCCGTGAGAACCAGTGTGGCAAAACTTGCTGTTTCCTACTGGGATCTCATGGCTCTTTCTCCCCACGAGGCAGCTGCCTGTGGACAGGGACCATGTTTCTCCTGGCCCTGGGGACATTGCGCAGACTCTTTGCCTTCCCCTTGGGAAAGGTGCATCCGTCCCTGCAGCTTTCTGCCATCCGAGCTGAGCCCTGCCAGGCTGGGGAGCTGCAGGATTCCCGTCCTGCTCCCAAGCACCCCTCGGCTGAGGGTCGATTCTTAGCTGCCCTGTGCAGCACACACATCTCTGTGATTTTTGGGCTGTGGGAGTCCTGCTCCCCACTTCCTCTCCAAGCTCTGGCTTCATCCTCCATCACCCAAACTTCTGCAGGGGCTTTGCTGGTCCCCTCCCTTGCCCTGGGTTTGCTTGTGCTCTCAGCAGGCAGCATGGCACAGGTCACAGTCGACCTCCAGCTTTGCTTGTGGCCTCCTGGCTGCCCTCTGCTGCGGTGACAGCTGCTGTGTCATCAGTGGCAGGGTGTCCCCATTGGGCACGGGGCTGGGCATGGCAGCCCAGCAAAGGCCATGCGGTGGGACCATGGAAGCCCTTGGGATGCACCTGCAGCAGGCCAGCATCCCTCCCTGGTGAAGCAGGGCTCAGCTCCGGGCGACCTTCAAGCTATGCGGGGGGTTGGCCATGACCCCTCCGGAAGCGCCGTGCCAGCGTGGGGCTTGGGTTTCACTCAGGAAGGGCAGAGGGATGCAGCTCGGAAATGGAGTAATCCCAGCCCGGCAGCTGGGAGGGCTCCAGTTACAAAGCCAAATGGCGCAGGGCTGGCCGGGAGGAGCCGGCTGGAGATTGGCTTTCAAGGTGCCGGAGGGCGAGGGTATGCGGCAGCACCATCTCGAGATGGTCCCTTCTCCACCACCGCCAGCAGAGACCGTGCTGGGGCTCGGGCAGGCAGTGACAGACCCCGGGGCCCAGCAGGGTGTTCCCTGTGCCGGGTTCAGGGTTAATCCCAGCTGCGTGGGAGGATTAGCGGCTGGCTGGGGCCGGGGCACTGCCGAGTGGATTTGGCTTTGCATAAGCACCAGCCCGAGTGCAGAATCCCCCAGGCCTCACAGCTCTGCCCTCGCACCCGGCGGGGATGTTACTGCTTTACAGAGATTCTGCTGTTGGGGGGTGGCTTTTTGTTTCCATTTCCTGCTCTTACCCAGTCATCCCTGTTCCGGCTTGGGGCTGCCGTCACCTGGGGTGCTCGGTGCTTCGCAGTGGTGGCCCACGCGCTGTCCTGCTCCCTGACAGGGCATCCCCAGTGCTTGGAGGGGGACAGGGCTCCACAGCACCCTGCTGGGTCCCCACGGGATGAGCCCTTGTGGTGGCCGTGCTCCTGAGGAACCATCCGAGCCTGCTGCGGATGGGGCATGGTGCCACCCAAACCACTCCGAGAGCACCAGGCTGAGGGCACCGAGCTGGCACAGGGTCCCAGCTGAGCCCCCCACCCCTTGGTAACGCCACATCCCTCTCCCGCAGGTTTCAGAGGCAGCTGTCGGAGCCCTGCCACCCCTTCCCACCACCCGGGGTGCCGGGGGACAGCCGCCCTGTCTACCACCGGCAGCTGTCGGAGCCCCTGGGCCCCGCGGCGCCCCGGCCCCCTCAGGGATTCAAGCAGGAGTACCACGACCCGCTCTATGAGCACAGTGGCCCCGGCCTGCCCGGCCCCCCCGGCCACAGCTTCCAGCCCCCCATGGGCATCAAGCAGGAGCCCCGGGACTACTGCATCGACTCAGGTGTGTGCGGCTCGGGGGCAGCCGGGTGCCCGGGAGGGCTGGGTCACACCAGCAGCCCCCAGGGGGAGCAGAGCAGAGCCATCTCTGCTGTCGGTGGCTCAGAGGGCTCAGGGTTGAGCCTGGGGCAGTGGGTGCTGTGCCACCCCGGGGCTGCCTGGTGCCGGCAGTGGCGGATGTGCCCTTCCTTTCCTTTTCTTTTCTTTTTTTCCCCTCTTTCCCTTCTCCCCCCCCTTTTCTTTACCAGAGCAGGGGGCTAGAGCAGGCATTCACCCAGTGCCACCCAGCACGGTCTGTGCTGTAGCCACAGGCTGGGGTGCCCCACGGCACCTGGCAGGTGCCCCTTGCAGCCCTGGCCAGGGGCCAGCTGTGATTTCTGGCTGCTTGACCCCACCAGCATCACGGAAAAATCCTGTAATCGCCTTAGGACCTAAAAATACCCCGACCTCGGGATGGAGGGTGGCACGGCTGAGCAGATGGCAGGGGAGGCGCAGCAACGCCTCCCCTCCCGTGGGGTACACATAATGCTGTGAAAACCTGAGCTGACCTAGGCTTTGCTCCCCCAGAAATCGTACTGTTTTCCCCCAGATTTGGGCATGGGGCTGGGGGTGGGTGTAGCAGCCCAGGGTGCCTTATTGCACATCCTTAATGCCGCCTTGCTCTCCCTCAGAAGTGCCTAACTGCCAGTCCTCGTACCTGCGGGGCAGCGTCTTCCCCAGCGGCCACGATGGTGAGTGAGCTGCCAGACCCCCCCCCGCTCACCCACAGCCCCGGGGGTCCTGTCCTGTCCCTGCAGCTGTGTGACCTGGGATAACGCACCTGGTACAGCCACTAAGAGGACTTTGGTTCCCCAGCCCCCTGGCGTGAGGGAGCAGAGCTGTGTGGTGCTCGGCCAGTGAGCTGGTGCCATTCCACCAGAATAACTGGGGTTGGGGCTGTTCCTGGCACTGGGAATGGGTTATTGGTGCTGGATTGGGCCAAGGCAGGGTGTTTTTGGGATCTGGCCCAGGGTGGTGTACTCACCAGGGGTCTTTTCCCCTTAGGATTTTCCTATGAAAAGGAGACACGATTGTATTTCGATGACACGTGTGTGGTACCGGAGCGGCTGGAGGGTAAGAGTCCGGCCCCAGAGGAGGGCTGAGGGGTGACTGGGGCTCACGGAGGGAGATTCGGGGCTGGTTCTGCAGTGGCTGGCTTTCAAGGCCAAGCTGTGCTGGTGCAGTGCCCTTCAGAGCTGCTGAGCATTGTCCTGTGTGGTGGCTTGGTGTCACCACTACCCCGTCCCCACCACCCACCCCGTGCCCCAGCTGCCTGCAGCTCTGACCCCAGTACCCCTCTGCTCTCTGACCCCGTGGCCCGATCCTGCACGGGGGCTCCCAGCACAGGGGTGAGCGTGGTGTCGGTGTGGGTGGTGCAGCCCGGGCGGGGGGCAGAGCCGGGGTTAACCAGCCATGTCTCGGTACGGGCAGGTAAAGTGAAGCAGGAGCCCACCCTGTACCGTGAGGGCCCTCCCTACCAGCGACGGGGGTCCCTGCAGCTCTGGCAGTTCCTGGTCACCCTCCTGGATGACCCTGCCAATGCTCACTTCATCGCCTGGACCGGCCGGGGCATGGAGTTCAAGCTGATTGAGCCTGAGGAGGTATGGGGGGTGCTGCCCCAGTGCCCGGTGTGCCGGAGCCGGGGCTGCAGCCCAGGAGCAGCTGGGGGGGGGGCTGATCCTTCCTGTGCAACACAGCGGTTCGTGCTCCCACTTGAAGCCAGACACGTGTCTATATGCTCCAGGCAGCTTTTGAGGGTGAGGGAAGAGCTGGCCAGATGTCTGCACTGGGCAGCTGCAGAAATTTGCCTTTAATCTTCTCTGCTGCTTCTGGACACAGCACGTGCTCTGCTCCCAAAGCCACTGCTGGCCACGAGCTGTGGTGGCATTGCCTCTGTGCCGTGCCTCGGGGGCCTTGCTGAGACCTGCTGCTTGGCCATGGCTCCCTCCCTCCCAAAGTCCTCTGGTCCTTCGCCCTGGTCCCCAGTGGTGGCACGGTGCCATGCAGGAGCCGTGTGGCTCTGCAGGAGGGTGGCACAGAGGAAGAAGCTGTTTGGGGCATAATAGAAAACATCTGTAGTTCTGAGCTGCGCAATGTGGGTAATTACCCATAATATCTCATATGATGTGCATGGAAATTGTGCTTCTTTGAAGTGGCATTTTTGGTAGGCTCCCCTAATCAAATGCCTTTTGATTCGGCCCCCGGTTTGGTGGTGGCAGCGTTGTGGCAGCCAGTGCTGGGAGCTGGAGCATTTATTGCTGCAGACAGGGAGCTGCTCTGGGACCGCAGCACTGCCCTCACCCCTGGCTGCTCCAGTCCCCAAAAACGAGCCCCTGCCCCATGTTTTGGTTGTGATCATGTCCAAGCCCTGGCTGGAGCCTTCACGGCTGCCACCTTTCTCCCCCCAGGTAGCGCGGCGCTGGGGCATCCAGAAGAACCGGCCAGCCATGAACTACGACAAGCTCAGCCGCTCCCTGCGCTACTACTACGAGAAGGGCATCATGCAGAAGGCAAGTGACCCCGCAGCCCTGGGGAGGGGGGTGGAGGGTGTGACTGTCCCCTGCTGTCACCCTGGCATCCCAGGGCACTGCTAGCTCCGGTGTCGGTCATGCCACTCTTGTCATTCCCTGGGGGTGATGGTGTGGGGCACCTCTCACCCCTCCTCCTGCGTGCAGGTGGCGGGCGAGCGGTACGTCTATAAGTTCGTCTGCGACCCCGATGCCCTCTTCTCCATGGCCTACCCCGACAACCAGCGTCCCTTCCTGAAGACTGAGCCTGACTGCCCGGTGCCCGAGGAGGAGACGGTGCCGCTGACACACTTCGAGGACAGCCCGGCGTACCTGCTGGAGATGGATCCCTGCGGCAGCCTCCCCTACGCCGAGGGCTTCGCTTACTGACCCGGCCGGCCGGCGGAGCCACGAGCACTAGCGCAGCCCTCTTGGGCAAATACGGTTTTGTAAGGAATATTTTTTGCTGTTCATAAGGAGAGAAAAAAACAAACAAAGCAAACAGTGTGCACACACAAATTGGAGGAATCTAAAACACCCAGTGTGTGTCTGCCGAATTCCCACCCTTACTGTCCAAGGGCTAGTGCATAGGACTGCCCATGGCTGGCACCTCCCGCCGAGCATCGGCACGTGTTTTGGGGTGACAGGAGCTAAAGATGCGTTCTCTGACCCAGGCCCTGTTCCTCGCCGGCACCGTGAGGGCTGATGGCTCCAGCAGCACCCCGGGACTGGGCTGAGCCAGCGTAGCCACCTGGCAAATTGTCATGACAATCTGCTTTGCATCGAGCACGATCCGCGTAGCTGCCTTGTGTGGTAGAAAGGGCTTTGATTTGCACAGAGGAGGGATGCGGGGGGGGCCGCCTGGGCCTGCACCCCGGGGCTGATGTGCGCAGCATCCTACCCCAACCCCCAGGAGCCTTCTGCCTTCTTCCCAAACCGCCCCTCCCTGCCCCATCCTTGTGATAGAACCTGATATAACACTTTCCCAGCCTCCCCGTCCTCCCCGTGCCCCTCTCACTCCTCCTCAGCTCTGGCTGCAGGCCATGGGTTGCATTTCAGGGGAGGAGACCCTGACACTATCTCCCTCCCTTTTTCCTTCCCTCTTTTTTTTTTTATGTTTTAGGGAAAGAAAAAAAAGGTTTATAAACTGATTTTTGTAGATTTTTTTGTATTTTAAGGCAAAGCTATTTTTTGCAGCCCGGCTGCTTGTTCCCGGAGCCCCCGGGGACCCCCCTGGCTCTCCCGGTGGCACACGTGCAGGGGGAGCCCCCGGTGCCCGCAGCGTGCTGGGGTGCCTGCCGAAGTATCTGGTCCACTCCATTTCACTGCCCGAGTCCTCTTTCCCAGGGAGCCAGGGCTGAAGCCTGGTGCCAGCGCTCCCCCCCTGCTCGGCATGGCCTCGGAGCTGGGCTGTGAGGCTGCGGTGGGTGGGCACGGTGGGGTCCCCCACCCCGCTTTCCCCCAGCTCCCCCCTCCCTGCTGCGCCTCCCCACACTCCACCACTCGTATATCCATACCTGCCTCTCCCCCCACCGGCTACATGTTTTTGTTGTAAATGCTGTATAGGATTTTTTTCTCTTCCTTAGTTAGCTTCGGTTGGATTTTTTTTGACTGATTAATTCTTTTTTTGGGAAGTATGAAGATTAACTCTCGCTAGACTGGGTTGCTCTCCCCACAGGGTCTGCAGGGGCCTATACCTGTGGGGAGCAGCTGGTTGCAGGACCCCCACCTTGGGGCCAGGGTTTTCAGCAGGTCTACAGTGCAGAAGGGGTTAATCTGAGGACTGATTTGAAATAATCTTTACTCGAGCAGGGCTATGTATCTCCTGCAAAGCTGCATTACATTCTGTACTGTGTACAATAAAGGATCTTGCTTTCTGTTCCTTCCTGGGTGCCTGCTTTGTTCATGCTGCCTGGGCTGGGAGGGGGCCTCTGGAGGTGCTTGTGGGACAGAAGTGGGGAACCAGAAAAGCTGCTGGGGACCTCTCGGCATTGGCACTCAGAGAGGAAAGCCTCTCCAGGAGGTCCTGGCAGTGGTCCCCCAGTACTTACTGGCTGCATTTCTAGGCCGGGAAAAATACTCAATGGAACAGCAAGGTCTGCAAAAGGCAGAGGAGCTGGGTGGAGGGAAGGGCTGTTCCACCAGGACTTGAGTCAGTTGAAGGGTCTGTGTTTCCCTTCACAAGCTGGAGAAAAGTTCAAGCACCCTGGTCACATTGGTCTCTGTTGTGGTTGGCTGAAGCAGGCTGAGCTAGGGTGTCCACCAAGTCCCACTGTGCGGGGTGGTGGGGTGATGCTGCTGGAGACACAGATGGCTCTTCTCTTGCAGGCTGCTTCCACAGCCCAGCCAGGCTTCATCCCTAGATGTGACAGTGGAGAGATGCAAGGTCCTTATGTGCAGTGGTGTTCTATACTGCACTTCACCTCAATCCATGCCTGGCTGCCAGCCATGTTGCTGATAGACCCTTAGCTGCTCTTCTTCCATCATGCCTGAAGTATTAGGCTGAGCAGAGAAGCATGGCTGCCTCCTAGCCTAGGCAGGGTGAAGCAGTGTCCCAAACACCTAGCAACGCCAATTCACCCTCTGTGAAGCCTTCCAGGCCCCTGAAGGCCTCTTCTCGCATTCCCTAAGGAGCCCCATGGCACCAAGCCTTGGTGTTGCAGCAAGCAAGCCTCTAAATGATGCTCAGATAGGCTCTTCTGTGTGGGCAACCGGTGGTTATCTAGCAGCAGGGAGACATCCAGGTGGGAAGGAGCTGTGGGAGAAGTCCTTCTCACTGTACAGGGCTGGGGGCTCTGGCAGGACCGGTGGGTGCACTCAGTGTGGTGAACCCCACCCTGGGCACAGCCATAGCTCATGCCAGCCTTCCAACCCAAGCCCTTTTTTTATTTTCTAAAATGCTTTGTTCTCTAGCTAAGACCATGAAAAAACAAGTCAAACAAGAGGGGATGTGACAACCTTGCTGGCAATCTAAGCTCCAGATGATGGCCAGTAATCCCATCTCGGTGGGGATTTCGGCAGTCTTGGTGCAAGGGGGACATGGGGCCACCGGCAGCACTGCCGGCAGGCAGATGGCCTGGGGCGGCAGGACCTTAACCTGGTGGCACGGTGAGTGTGTGGAACTCACTGCTATGGGCAGTGAGGATGAGCAGATAAAGCAAAGCTTTTCAAAGCCTTCATCGAGCAGCTTGTCAAGCCACAACCCAACCGGTCCTGCAAATCCCACTGCAAGCAGGGCTGGGGGCCCCAGGAGCAGCCCATGCATGGCTCTTGCCGGTGGGTGAGGACAGAAAGAGGTGTTTTTCTGTTTCAGCTCATCCATGCAGAACAAAACAGTTCAGACCCCAGAGGGTTTGTTGCCACACTGGCTTTTAAGTACTCAGCGCTTCAAGAATTTGCTCCTCCTTTGATCCTGCTGTACATTGCGCCTCCCTCTGCTGCACACGAGGCTTTCACTCCGTGCAGAGGAGATGGAGCTGCTTTGGGCGCACAGTTCCACTCGTCCCTTCCCTGAGGGCAAGGGACAAGCCACAGCTGCCCAACATCCTGCCCGTGGCCCCCAGGGACGTGGACAAGCACTTCCAGGCAGCCCAGAGGCTGAGCTAGCATATGCCAGGAGTGGGGGAGATGGGAGGGGAAGAGGATGGAAAAGCTTCCCTGTTCCCTGCACACCTCCCCGCCCCATCAACCGCTGCTCCAGGGTACAGGGACAGGCCCTCCTTGGCCACTCTCCAGTGTGCAGTGGGATAAGGAGCCAGGCTGGGGAGCATTGCTGCGGCCACTGCCACTCCTCTGCAGGACTGGGAATGGCCAGGGTCATCCCCAGGACCAGCTGCCTCGGTCCCCTCCTCGCACACTGCAGCACCATCTGCCTCCTGCCTTCCTCCCACTCCCCCCTGGCTGCTGGGGAGGATGAAAAGGAGTGAGATGGGAAGGACAAAGCAGCATTTTGGAGAAGATTCAGCCATTCAGGCTGGGCAAAACCCTGGTGCTGGCGTTGGCCTCTCCATCCCTCCACATCAGCCCATCCACCTCCCACTCAGGTCGTGGGGTAACGAGATCATCAGTGATTCAGGGTGAACGACAATTTGTGATACTGTGTGAGCAGATAATGAAATTACATTTGGAATTGAATAGGAATAAATGTGTTTTTCTTGTGTTCTTCTCTTTACAATTTTATAATGTGCCCCAAGCTATTCCCTGCCTGGGACAGGAGCTGGGTTTTACCAGGCAGTCCAAAAGTTGTTCAAATGAGTGGCGCGTGTCAAAAATTATTTGGAAAAGAGGAGCCTGTAAAAGGCAGAGCAGCATTACAGCCTGCTACACATCCATAATTCACTGAGTGCATTTCTGCTCTGCCTGTCTCAGAGGGTATAGCTGGACTGGAAAACGTTCAAAAAGCAATAGAGATAGCCAAAGGTCTGCAGCAGCTCTTACACAGGAGCATACAAATAGCCCAGAACTTCCGTCTGGGGCAGGATTTGTGGCTCAGGGACTTCATATTTAATAGCCCATGATGGAGTTTTCTGTCCTTGACTGGAAGAGCCTTTGTGGGAAGTACTATTGCCCACATGGCTTGTTCTTACAGCAGCCAGCAGGACCAGCAGGCCTGGTCAGCATGGGCAGAGAGACAGCTCCTGCCTGGCCAGTGTCCCTCTGCCCCTCATGGTGGCCTCGTGCCAGGGCTTTGCAGCCTGTGTGTGCGGCTGCTTGGCTGCCCTGGCCAGCGGGTAGGTCACACCACAGCAACTCCTCTCTCCCCTAGCTCTTCAAACACTTGATTCTTTCCCAGTAAGTGGGTTTATTTGGCTTTTAAATACCTGGGGCGAATGAATGGCTGCACGTGCGAAGCCAACTTCAGTATGGGTGAGCTCCAGCAAAAAAAAAAAAAGCAAAAAATTGGGCTGGCAAGTGATTAAAAAGTGAGGACCAGGCACCCAGCAGGCCTGTGCTGTCACCCAAGGGTGCACAGGGCATGACACAGCCCTTCGCATCGGTCTGGCACCACCTCGTGGGGAGCCGTCCTCTGCCTCTGGTCCCTGTGGCGTTGGGTGGCCCTGCAGCACAGCATGGTAGCACAGTTGGAAAGAGCTCTGGTATCCCAAAGGTGGCTGCATTTATATCCGAGGGCTGGAGCACTGGCCTGGCAGGGAGGACTTCGGCTCCAGCCTGTGTCCTGGGGCTGACTTCCATGGAAGATGTGGGTCCTGATCACCGGCTCCGAGTCCCCCACCCCTGGGCAGGCTGTAGGTGCAGGGGAGACCACCTTCTTTTGTGTGCCCATCGGAAAGAAAGCAGGGGCTGCACAAATACCTCGGTGTGTCTGAGCCCTCCAGCACTGGGTTCCCAGCCCTCACAAGGCAATAATACCCTAATAAGCCACTAAGTGGCTTTTGGAACCGTTAGCCAACGGCTGCATTAGATGGCCTCTGTGCCACGAGGGAGGCTCCGTCATCCCTCAGCCTATTTGTGCAGAGGCAGCAACAAGCAGGTTTGCACAGGCTGGGTGGGGGTGGGGGGTGCCCCCACCTCCTGGCAGCAGGAGGGAGCAGGGGTGAGGTCCCTCCTGCACAGGGAGCAGGCAGTGGCCACGGGCTCACCCAGCTGGGTCCTGGGTAGTGGAGAGACCCCCCAGTGCGGGTGAGCCAAAGCAAAAGGTGCAAGTAGGAGATTTTGTTTCAGCTGGCAATGAGGGAATGGAGGAAGGAGCTGGGGACTTGTCTGGTGTAATCAGCTGAATCATCTTATTTTGAAAGCTTTTTAGTTTAATATTAATAAAACCATCCCGGAGACACCACGTAGTAACTGAGGGCAGGCACCACGAGCTCCCACAACACCGGGCAAGCACAGCAAGGGCTAGCCAAGCTGATCATCCATCTCCCTGCCGTGAGCTTTCCTAGGAGTCTGAGGGAATCCAGTGGGAAAAGGTTCTCAGATGGGCAGCCAGGCCAGCCAAGGTACCAGCCTGGGCAGCATCCCTGGGCCTGGCACACTCTGAGCGCCACCCCAACGCTTTCCCCTGCCAGGCTGCCAGAGGCTGTGCCGAGGCTGACCTGCAACCAGGCTTGCAGGAACCTTTTCAAAAGTCAGCTCTTGGCTTTTTGGCTGTCTCGGACCCAGGAGAGGGCAGCAGCAGCCCAGGCTGCAGCCTCAGCTACCCTTTCCGAAGCTCCTCTTCATCTCCTAAGCTGCTCTGAGGAGGCTGAGAAAGAAGAGTAATGTATGCAGGGAGCAAGCAGAAAGCAAAACCACACTGGGCAGGCCAGTGGCACTCTCTTGGGCCACAAAATTATTTGCTTTCAAGGTGGAAGTGAGAAGAAAATGCTTTGAAAACAAAGAGGAGTGCCAGGGCTTTCCATGGCAGTCTTGAATCCTTTTGATATCCGTGACCACTGTAGGGATGCTTTTTACAGCACCAGAAAATAAGGTGGTGATGCTGGGGGTGTTCCCAGTAGAGGTGGAAAGTAAGCACAGGCAACGACATGTGCTTCACGCTGCTGCAGAGCTGCTGAAAGCCCAGGAGATCCTGCTCTGGAGCTCCTGTGGCTTCCCTCAGAGCATTTGATGATAATGAAATGTGATTGCCAGCTCCACAGGCACACCGGCTGCCTTGCCCTGCTGAGCTTGCTGTCCCTGAGAGGGACAGTGGGACACAAGGGAAGGTTCTGCCTCTCCACCTGGATACCCCAAACACGGGCTCCCTCCCAGCCTGGTCGGAGGTTCACAACCGAACGCCCTGAAGCTCACACTGCGCATTTTCACCCACAGCATCACCTTTTTAGGTCAGCATCTCCCCGTGCTGCTGTGGCCCTGCCTTTCCGCCCAGCCAGGCTGGCAGCACCCTCCTGCTTTGACTGAATGAGCTCACCAGGATGAGTCACCGGCAGGTGAGTGGGAGGAGGACATCCTTCCAGCCCCGCTGAAATCCTAGCTGCTGCTTTTACAACACCACCCGGAGCCAACCTGGCTTTGCTGCAGGCGCTTCCATTTCTGCCTGTGCTGGTCCTCCCTGTGGCACACGGGAGGCAGCGTGTCCCTCCTCTGGCTTGCAGCAGAAGGCTGAGCCCGCAGCCACGCGACCTCCCTTCGGTCAGGCTCGATTGATTCTTTTGGTTCTCCTTTTGTTTTTAGTTCACACCCTCTGAAATCACAGCAAAGTGCAAAATTGTTGCTTACCAAAGCTGTTCTTCTGAAATGAGTCATTGAAGAAGGAGCCTTGTCACTCCGCCAGACGCAGCCCGATTGCTTCTCTAAATGTGACCACGCCAGAGAACAGCTTGCTGCTCCCTTTGGGCTTCAACCTGCCCACACCCAGGTGTCACCCAGCCTCCGTCCAGAGCCTGGACAGAGTAACTCCCACATTACTCCCACCTCCTCAGGTTACCAGCCCTTTTCACCCCATTTTTGGGTGAAGGCCTTGCATGTCTGTAAGCTGGCTCTGATTCCATTCTCATAACTGTGTGTGCAACCAGGAGCTCTAGTATGTCTTCTTTATGGCTTGAAGCCTGGAGGGTGTTCATCGGGGGGGCTGCTAAGGAGATCCACATGTCCCATTATGTGTGCTGGGATTGAATGTGCTACTGAACTGGAAGCTGTTGGGCTGATGAATGCAATGGTCCTCAACGCTTGTAGGTGCGGTAATGTGTTGGTGATGCCATGCTTTGTACCAGGCCAGAAGCTTGTTTGGGGAGCTACCACTGTGTCCAGCACTACTGCAAAATAGATCTTTTATTATTCTACATAGATCTTTTATTATTCTATTCAGAAAACCTTTCAGACAAAATTATTGTTGCCCCTTCCACCTACCACTCCCTCCCTGGTGGCAGCGGGGCAGAGGAGAGGCTGTGGAAGGAAGGAGCAGCAATAATATCTTCAAATCTGATGCTGAATACACGCCGGCTATTGGGAGACATTACAAAAACCACAGCCAAACTTTTGAACCTAGACCACCAGATTTATGCACTTCATACAGCCTGACTTTCTTTTTCCATTGAGATGATGTCTCAAGTCTGCAAAGTCAGTGGGAATGGTGCATTCTTGCTGCTTGAGAAAAGCCATCCCTCAATATTCAATCTCTTGCTGTAATTTGGAGTTTAGTTCCTTATCTTGAGGTTTTGGACTCCTCTCCAGCATGCATAAGCTTTTCTTTTTAAATCAGTGCCAGAGACAGGAGTCAGAAACAAGTCTTTTAGAAGCTTGGCTCCTGTGTGTAGCGTGAGACCCAGAGCACATGTGCAGCTAGACCTACTTTCCATGAGTGCTCTTAGTTCCCTATCTCCCTTCGTAGTCTGGAGCTGACATCGGTGAAAAAAAGCAATTCTGAGGTGCCTCTTGTTCACCTCCACCCAGCTGTAAGCAGCTCACAGCAAGCTGCAGAGCACAGACCCCTGAATTTTCTTCCTTTGTTATTTCCTCTCCTCTGCAGTGATTCCCCAGCCAAAGCCCTTGATGGACCCCCTGGACCGGGTGCCGGGCACCTGGCTCTCAGACCTTCCCTCCAGGACCTGGAAGAAGTGCACACCTCTCACATGGGACAGCCCGTGTTCAACTTCTCCTAAGTCCAGAGGTGTTTTGGCAGCAGCTTTTGGATCTCAAGTGAGTTGGCTCCACTTTTTTTTTTTTTTTTAAGCAATAAAGCAAACAGATTTCATCTGCCAGGTGAGAGCATTTGACAAGATCTGGCCTGATAATTTCATTTTTCTTTAAAACTGCTGATTGTCTGCAGCACTGTAGAAACATGTCCTAGGCTGCACACCTGCAGGCAGCTAGCCTGAAAGCATGCCCACATATCTGAGCATTCAAAAATCAATTCATCCCTTTGCCGTGGAAGAGCCGTAATTGGACAGGACCAGCCAGGGGATCATCATTCGAAGCCTGCGGCGTGTCGTGTAAGAGGGTGTGAGTCTGCAGGAAGGCCCTCCCATTGAGTCACGAGGTTCAGCCTGGGCCCCCTTGTTTCCTCAACTCTTTCTCAGAGAGGAGTCTGGGTGCAGCCAGATCCAGTCCTGGTCCCAGACTTGGTCAACGGGTCCCATGTCTAAAGGATTCTGTGTGTGCAGCCACTGATCAGCCAATGTTTGCCTGCTACAGAGCCCCACCATGGGCTTGCACCAAAACAGATGTGCAAAGTTGTAAAGGAAGAGAATTTATTAAGGTGACAGCTATAACAAGTTTGGCATTGACACTGAGAGATACTTACTGCAAAAACTCGAGCTTGAGGTACCATTTCCCGGGTAAATATACGGCAGAGTCAGAGGTGCAAACCTTATCATCAGGATGGGGGAGAGGGATCTGGGCCCTCTGACCCGTCTGGACAGTTGGAATTCTCTTCCTCCCCAAAACAGAGGATTCGAAAGGTTAATTTTATACCTCTTGATCAGGTGGGACTAGGTCACAAGTTGTGTCCTGATTGGTTCTTAGCAGGCTAAAGATGCTTAATAATTAAGGGACGGGGGGAAAGGGAATGCAAACTTCTCCTCTGGTTTTGTTGATACAGCCTCTGGCTTCAAGGCCTTGTTAACACAACCTCGAGCCGTGGGGCTTTCGCTCCATTCCAGCAGTCACACTGATCACTGGTCATAAAGCTTGCAGCTGTGGGAAGCGTCAGCTCCAGTAGCAGTCAGATCGTAAAACTTCCAACATTTGTGCTGTGTCCTGGCCAGACAAGCAAATTGCTCATCCCTCTGGCCCTATTCATTGTCAGGTAACAGATAAGTGAACTAAATTAGCCGGTGCTCTTGTCCAGGGCTGGTACAAGCTAAACACACTAACTGGCTTGAAAGAACAAAGAAATCTGTGTCCCCACAGGGTTTTATGTGTTGAAAAGTAGTATGGGACAAGCAACAGAGGTATTGGAAGGGAGCTGAGAAGTGGAGCTCTGTGGACATCACAACATGTTTCAGCTGCCAGAGTGGCATCACCACCAACAATGGCATCACCACCAACAATGGCATCACTGCCAGAATGGCATCACCACCAACAATGGCATCACCACCGACAATGGCATTACCACCAACAATGGCATCACCACCAACAATGGCATCACTGCCAGAATGGCATCACCACCAACAATGGCATCACCACCAACAATGGCATCACTGCCACAATGGCATCACCGCCAACAATGGCATTACCACCAACAATGGCATCACCACCGACAATGGCATCACTGCCAGAATGACTTCACCGCCAACAATGGCATCACCACCAACAATGGCATCGCTGCCAGGAGCGGCATCACCTGGACTTCCTTAGTGCAAAAATGAGGAGCCAAGTTTCGGAGCATGGTCTTGGCTATGGCTTGAGCAAATGCAGTCAGTATCAGCCCTTGAAAGACCAGCGATTCTTCAGCTGGAATGCGGTGTGCTCTGTTGCAGGGATTAACCCAAGACAGGCTGCGGAGGAGATGCCCTGTGTTCCCGCTGCGCGCCGTTGTTGTGACAGAGCTGTCAGCCAGGAATGGGATATTTTTAGCCTGGTTTCCAAAGGAAACAAAGCTCCAGCAACCATGCTTCATCTGTCTATTCCTCTCTGCAACTTTTGAATGGGAGCTGCTTTTAAAGACCATTTTATTTTTTTTTTGGTGGGGAGCTACAGCTCCAAAACACCAAACACCCTGAAGTGTCAGGACAACAGGCAACTGGGTAGACAGAAAAGCCCCTCTTCCTCCGAAAGTCATGAAGATGCTTCCACCTGACCGCTCGGCACTGTCACCCTCAAATACCCTGCGTGCTGCAGAAGCCTTATTGATGTTCACCTCATGCTGGCTTCACCAGCACGACTGCAGTCCTGCACTGCTGGCATGGCTCCTTCCCCTCCCTCGGGACAACTGAGTGGCCACAGCAGGGAGGAGAAATCCTTCTTGTACAGGCAAAGCCAAACAGGAGGTGTAACCGGGGGATTTGCCTCAGGGGAACCTGCAGCAGCTGCAGGCACCCAAATTCCTCCCTAGCAGCGTACCTTAGCTGTGCTCCCCCACCTTGCTTCCAAGCACACAAATTGCTTGCAGAGGTGCTCTGTGCCAGACCTGAGCTGTCAGCCTTTAGGAAACATTGATTTGGCAGGATCACTATACCCCAGCTCGCATAGGAAACATATTGTCTCCACTTTTCAGCTCAAAAACTTCAGTAATGGACAATTACCCCCAGCTTGCCATGGGGTGCACAAGCCCCTTGGTAGAGCTGTGCTGGGTCTGTTGCAGGGTTATCCCATCACTGTTGGGGTGGTGGCTGCTGGTATGGTGTATCCTCAGCCCTGGGGCTGATCACAGCGGCCAAGGGGACTAGTGAGGGCCATTTCCAGCAGGCACACCCCAACTGCATGACAGAAACATGTATAGAAACCACTGCTGCACGTGGGAGTCCTGGGCACAGATTTAGCAACAGCTCCCAGATTGCCTTTGCCTCCTTCCTACAGAAGGATGCAGAGATGGAAATGCTAAGAGGAATGAGACAAAAAGCGAAAATATTCTTGAATAACAAATAACAATGAATAAGCAAATAAAAAGCAGTAGTACAGCAAGGCCAGACCAGTCGGGTGTGGAGCCATCCAGTCCCTAGCAGTGATCTAAGCCTCACCCTCACTAGCAGGATATGCACAGGCTCAGCAGTCCTGTAGCACTATAATCTCGTTTTTCTTCACCCACAACATTTATCAGCCACAGTATGGGTGACCAAACACACAGCTGCTAGGGCTGGTGAAGGATGGTTGTGTATTTGGGGCTCCTTCAAATACATTGGAGACAAAACACCAGGGGCAATGCAGGTCCACTGCTAAATGAGGTGGGTGCCCTGGTGACAGAGGATACAAAGCAGGCAGAGCTACTGAATGCCACCTTTGTCTCTGGCTTTACTCCTGCAGGCTTTCCCCAGGAGCCCCAGACCCCTGAAGCCCCAGGAGAAGTCAGGATAAAGGAGGAGTTTGCTTTGGTTGATGAAGACTGGGTTAGGGATCAGTTGAGCAATCTGGACATCCACAGATCCATGGGTCCTGATGGAGTGCACCCACGGGTGCTGAGGGAGCTGGCAGAAGTCATTGCTAGGTCACTCCCCATCATCTTTGGTAAGTCATGGGCAACAGGAGAGGTGCCCAAGGACTGGAGGATAGCAAATGTCACTCCAGTCTACAAAAAGGGCAAGAAGGAGGACCCGGGTAACTATAGACC
>VZRW01003597.1:342057-388642 GCA_013398125.1 Aegotheles bennettii
GAGGGTCAGGAGGATGGAGCCAGGCTCTGCTCAGAGATGGCCAGTGACAGGACAAGGGGGAACAGGTGCAAGGTGGAACACAGGAGGTTCTGGGTGAACACAAGGAAGAACTTTTTCACTGTGAGAGTGACAGAGCCCTGGGCCAGGCTGCCCAGAGAGGCTGTGGAGTCTCCTTCTCTGGGGACATTCAAACCCCGACTGGATGCATTCCTGTGTGACCTGCTCTGGGTGGTCCTGCCCTGGCAGGGGTTTGGACTAGATGATCTTTCGAGGTCCCTTCCAACCTCTAACATTTGATTGTGCCCTCTGGGGTAGAGTTTGTGGCCCTGGCAAGGTGGGGCTGTGGTGGTTTTAAGCCCCACTTGCAGCCCTTCCACCAGGGAATGCTTGGTGTGACCCATATAGCAGGTTCCCTACTAGAGACCCTGCCCGGGCTGTGGCACCACCAAGAGCCTCCATGCTGCTGTGATGGGTGATTTCTTCTGCTGCAGCCTTGGTAAGGTTTAAAAACAACGTAACCTCAGAGTGGTCCTCTTTTCTATCTCCTAAGTTAGGAGAATTTCCCACACTAGGAGAATCTCCCACTATCTGGAAGTGGTGCTTTAAATAAGGGTGAGGATTTCACCTGAGTTACTGCAAGTGGAAGAACTTTGAGACTCAGCTGAAGCCCAAGGTTGGATCTATTTACATGTTGCATACAGGAGCTCTTGGAAATATTTCACAGCATCCTTGCTTATCTTCTCCACAACAGCCTTCAGAAGCTATTTCATGGCTTACAAGGTAAGGAGGGATCACTACAGCAAGAGTTTCCATGCTGAGCTAGGTCAAAGAGCCCAGAAGCCATCTCCAGCAGCAGCCAGTGGCAGGTCCTTAGGAGCAGAATAGGAAAGCCTTGCCTCAGTACCCTTGTGCGGCAGCTGAGTGCATTTGTCAGTGTTGGTCTTCTGGAAGGACTCAAAGATGAGGGTGGGTGGGGGTGTCCAGCTGCAGCCCTCCCCAGGACACACTCACCCTCACCTGCCCATGTGCCATCTGCTTTGTGGGCAGGAGACCCTGACTGCCCCGTGTTGGGTGCTGCTCTCTTCCATCAGAGCTCCAGCTGTCTCCAGGCCCTGCCACTTCTGTTCTGCAAACAAGTCCTTCCACTTAATAAACAGATTTTTGGGGTTATTCTTGTTGTTATTTTTTTTTAATAAACTGTGTCTCTGAAAGAATGGAAACAGCAACATTCCCTGCAGATTGCTGTCCTGTAGGACACAGGGGAGCCGCACGAGTCCAAGAACAAGCTCTGACTCCCAGTCTGCCCCCCCATAGCTGTAGGAATGCAGTCACACTTTTATGGGCACGTATTTTACTTTTTATTGTTTGGTATGGACTTTTCATTTTGTTTAGCTTTTTACTGGGCTTTGGATCTGGTCTTCAAAGTCAATCACAGCTGCTACTGAAAAACTGGCAGACCTTAACAAAAAGTAATTCCCCAATTTCAGAGATTCTCAAACTTTTCCTGCAGTTTCCCATGGCTGACCAGCAGGATTATCTTGTGCTTGCTCCCCTCATGCAGAGATCCCTGAGCTTTTGAAAGCTTTGGCAGCTGGTTGACTTTCCAGGGCATTCACATGTTGCTCCTGGCCCTGGTCCCACCGGTGGCGGCTGGTCTGGGCTGGCAGCTCCGATCTTGCTGCCAGCTCCGATCTGTGCTGACCGTCTCTGTTATTTCTTCTTATGCAACAGCAGCTCAGGGTGACACAGCAAAGCCAGTTTTGGGGCACTGCAGACACTTCTTTGCCTCAGATCATCTGTGTGGCTAAAGAAAGTTCTGGTGAAAGAAGGGGTGGCAGAGCCAGCCTGAGTAGATCAGCAGCATCTTGAGGCTGAAAACTCTGCTAACTTCAAGCTGAGTGTCCTAAATTCCCTTTGCATCATCTGAATGGAGAAATCATAGAATCATCGAGGTTGGAAGAGACCTTCAAGATCATCCAGTCCAATGTTCTAACCCAGACAAGCACCTAAGACAATAAAATAAGTTATGTCTTTTAATTATGGGGTTCTGGTTCTTTACAAGTGAAGTGGATTAAAAAAACCTAAGCCAGTTGTGTCTTGTTTATGAACAAAACTGCTGTGCAGAAGGTTTCTCTGGGGTTGCACTGTTGGTTTTAAATTAATTACACTACAGAGCTTCACCAAGGGCCTTCAAGGATGCTGGACTCTGCCCGTGTGGCCTCATCTCCTTGGGGAAGGCTGCTCCAGGTCTTGCTGCTGGTGGCTTCTGTTCTCTTGAAATGCAGCTGCTGAGGGGTCTGTTGGAAAGGCAGGAGGAGCAGCCCTTGGCTTGCCTAACCCTGTACAGGAGGAGCAAATCTGCCCTTGGAATTCCTTTCCCTTGCTCCTCTAATCACCGGGATGAGTCATATCAAGCTTCTTCAGAGCAAGAGACGTGTGTTTTTGTAGCCTGTAGCCTGCCTGGGTGTCCAACAGCAACCTGTTCTGGGTGGAGGGTCCTGGCTGGAGGCTCCCAAGAGCTCTGCTCTCCTCTCCCGCAGACCAGCCATGCTGTCCCACCGTGGGGATTTTCCAGGCAAATGTAAGGGAGACTAGGAAAGAGTAAGCAGCAAGTGGACATGCAGGTCAGGAGACAGCTTCAGGACAGCGTGGGGTCACACTCCTGAAGGCATACTGCATCTGCACACTAACTGCCAGATTTTTTACTCCCTTTTCCTGGCTGTAATGGTGCCTGTGCATGGAGGCTTGCAACAGCCCCGCTGCTCGTGGCAAGCAGAGATCTGCTGCCAGGCTGGAGCCGTGAGAGATACTGCCACCATGGTGCCACTGTCAGCATCCACATGGTGGGCAGAGGGCACAGCTGGAGCACCAGTGGCTGGGTGTGAGGTTGCGTTGGCTGAATGGCAGTGGAAAAAAGCAGGAAGAAAAGCTAGAGGGGTGTTATCAAAAGCAGACCTGAGTCTGTCCTTGCATCTGCTTTGCTTTCTCGAGCATGGCATTGGCTGCACAAGTGAAGGTGGCTGCTGCCCGCAGGGCACGACCCTCAGGTTTGATTGAAGATTCAAGTTCGTGTGGGTAACACCAGGGTGGTAACTCTGCCCCCCGGGTTACTGCGCTCACAAACGCATGCCCATAAATGTTTGTATCTGCAGAAGCAGCACCCCGAGCCTGGAAAGGCAGCCCAAACTCTGCCCTTCTGGTGCGCAGGGTTTCTTGCTCATTTGTTTTGTTTTTCAAGAGCAGCAACAGTGCCTCCTTTATTTAATGGATTTATTTTTGAAGCTTTATAGGACACACATCACCAGGGAACCAGAGCTCTTAATTACAAACATTTAAAAGAAAATGGACCATCTCACTGTGGGTGGGTCTACTCAGCATCATTGCTGCTGCCTCAGAGGTGAAGGCAGACAACTGCTGGCCTTCCTGCCTGCAGGCTCTGAGGACTGGCTCCAGACACCCGAGCTGCATGGGTGAGGGTGATGTTTAGGTTCCCAGACTGCTTTTTCAGCCAAATAACATATTTTAAGCAGGTTGAACTGTTACTAAAGGAGGAGAGAAAGGCGTCAGGGTTTTTTCCAAACACTCTGTTTATGTTCTCCCAGGAGTTCCTGGAGAACAGGCACGTTTTCAGATGTCTTTACTCTTTCAAGCTGTTTTTCTCAGTCTTATGTGGACTCTTGATGCTCCTGCTCCTGGAAAGTAAGGCCAGGAAGCTGGTAGCTGTAAATCCCATTTGTCTGTGCCATGTATATACACCCCCATCAGGGACCCAGCGCTCCCCAACATGTGCTGATGCTGCTGCCTTCCCCAGTGCAATGGTGGCCAGGCAGCGGCATGCGCGAGGAGTCTGGACCAGGGACACAGTGGGGCTCTTCCCCAGCTCCTCTGGCTCCAGCCATGGGATGCAGCACTGGGGGCTGCCCAGAGTCTCCCCAGGAAAGGCTGCTGCTCTTTCAGGTGTTTAGGGCAGGGGCAGGCAGGTAGTGTTGCCTCCTTAAACCTGCCCATTTTGAGGGGGCAGGTTAAACCCTGCTCTGCTCGCTCAGCCTCTCATGTTCCAGCAAAGTCCATGCTCAGGAGCCGTCAGCCAGATAAAACATGAATAACAACCCGTCCTGTCACAGGAGAGGCTACTTGGTCTCATCCCATCCAAACCCAACATCAATTTGGTTGGTTTAATAGCGCAGATTATACTCAATTACCCACCCCTCGTCAGAGAGCCCTTTGCTTGTCTTCCACTTCAAGGATCTCAGCAAACCCGGCACACAGTGCTGGGAGGAGGAAGACAGAAGAGCTGGCTTTTCAACATCACCCGGAGATGTGACACAGCCATGTCCTGTTGGCATGTCCCACCTTCTCATGAGCCCTGTGCTTCCTCCACACGGCAACAGGAGCAAGCAGCATGGAAGAGCTGACACACATTTACACCCATGATTAATCTGAGCGGCTGTTTCGTGCTACCCTTGTTGTACAGGATTGTTGTCCTGGTATCTTGTGATGCTCCTCTGCATTTCAAGGCTCACATGCTGCGAAATTGCTGAAGCTGCATTGCTCCATGCAGCTCTGTGCCTGCCACCAGCACCTGGCAGCCGCAGCTTCATCTGGTCTTCATCACACTGGGTAACTGCAGGGTTAGGACAGTTTCTCTGCTGGAAATCTTTCCTTGGGTGCTGTGAAATTCCTGGGATAGATGTTTTTGCCAGCTTTGGCCCAGTTGTCTTTCAGTTGTCTCCCAGTGCCACCAGCGAGTGACAGCACCTTCTCATTCTCCTCTCAGCAGCTTTGCCACATGTCGGGTCCAAGCCCCCTGTCCTGACCACCCAAGGGATGTGCCAAGCTGGGCAGACCCGTGCAGCCCAGCACCAGGAGCCGGGAGTAGATACTCGTGACTTTGTCCCAGGTGTTTAAAGCCAGCGTTGTGTTCTGCAAGTTAAACTTCAAGTCAGACAAGGTGGAGGAGACAGAAAGCAGCTGACCTGTCCTTAGAGGCTGTGTCCCACCACCGTGGCTCAGCGTGCTGCCTGCCCGTGGCACAGGACCAGTGCTCGCCAGCACTGCCTGCAGCCCCCTTCCAGCCCCAAGACCCTTCCCAGCCCAAAGTCCCTGAGCACTGAGCCCCTGGGGCAGAGCCTCCCCCTACAAATGGGGGCTCAACTCTGCTCCACACGGCCCACGGAGGCAGAGCCCAGCTATGCTTCCCTGCTTGAGCCCTTCAAGGGATTGGGGCTGTTTGTACAGCATCAGTTGTGGGACATTAAATTGTCCCATTTGCTCCTCTGATGTTCCTTTCTCCCCCCATTTTTGTTCGTGGGAAGGAGCAGCTCAGCACTACCAGCAGGGAGTTGAAGATGAGTGCATTTTGCCTTCTTTCTCCCGTGCCTTTTCCTGTACAGCAGGTTCATCCCTAGGCACTGGAGAAGCCAGGGAACGCTGCAGAAAACAGCACCTGCATGGGGCCCTGCTCTCCTGCTGATGCCCCCGCAGCCCCACTCTGGCTTGGGCTCCCTGTCCTATGGCTACTGCCAACGGGCTCCCCACCACCCTGCAGCCCTGCCGGGACATGGCCCGAGGCCACCACAGCCGGGGCAGCCTGAGCAAGAGACTGCAGGCACTGGGAGACTCATCCCGCTCTCCAGCCACCACAGCCACCTCTCCAAACGTCTCCTCCAGACAAGCCACCCAACGTTTCACCCCTTGGAAGCCTGAGGACATCGCTGTCCTTGGAGAAATAAATTGGACGCACTTTGCTGAATCTTTCAAGTGAAAGATAGCAGGATTAAATTCCACTTCGGATCTAATCCTCAGGCTCATGTGCGAGAGGAGCGTGGCGCTGCCTCCAGCCCCGGCTGGTGCCTCCACACTGAATCACTCCGAGCCCAGAGTAAATAAAGCTCTTTGAAAAAGGGCAAATGTTTTATTAGCTGCTCTGCCTCCCTCCAGAAGAGGGGCTGATTGAAATTTTTATGTCTGCAGACATAAAAAGAGGGAGTCAGCAAATGCCTCTTAGTGAGAAGCTATCTTCGCCAGACAAGTTGTGTTTGGGAAGTCCATGTGAATCCATGAGGCACTCCAGGGTGCACTGCTTTCCTCACAGCTCCTCCTTTCCTCCAGAGCTTTACATTCCAGGAGCTCCTAAACGGGCTGATTTAAATCACCGCAAATTAATCTTAGCACGTTGTCAGTTCAGGCTCCTGGTGTCCCCAGGGCTTTGCTCCTGCTCATCCCTGGAGCTGTGTTTGCCCTGAGAGGCAGCGAACACAAACACCCCCTTGGCACGGGACACAGCGCTCACCCGGGGGGCCATGGCTGTGGCGTGGGTGCCAAGCTGCCTTCTCCCAGCTCGGGGAGCTGCTGTGCCCTCACCCATCCCCCCGGGGGGTTGTGTGGGTTCTCCTCCAGCTCCAGTTCTGAAACCAGAGCCTGCACTCCATGGGGCTACATTTCCACAGGCTCTGATGGCAGGGCAAGGGCAGATTCAGGCTGGAACACTGTGAGCCCCAGCCCAGCTCTCCTCCGCTTTGGAAAGGGTTAGAAATGAGACGTGAGGGTTCTCCCACACAGGCACAGTGTTGTCCCACCCCGGAGGGCAGGTGCAGCACAGACAGACCCGCAGCCAGCCCTGGGGAGGGATGTCCCCACCGAGCCCCCTTCCCAGTGCTCCCCCCACCCCAAGGCTGAACCTCGCCTGGCTGCAGGCATGATCTCAGGTTCAAGCCTGCTCTTCCCAGGTGCTCCTACCACAAGTCCTTGCCCCAGGACAGCCTGGCAGCCGTCACAGAGCCTGGCTGGCAACACCCCCTAGTACAGAGCATCTCCCCTTGGGGGGTCTGCCCCGTCCAGCCTGAGCACTGGCCTGCAGAGCCACGTTACCTCGACTCTTACCTCCCCTCACACAGCCTCCAGACTTGTAACTATTTCCCAGCAGCTCATTGTAGCAGAAATTACTGTGCTTAACACAGGGACATCACCCTCAGCTACCCCACACAGCTTCCCCAGTCACCACCCCTCACAGAAAACCTCAGGGCTGCGACTGCAATGTCAAAAAAACACAGAGCATTCTACTAACTCTTTTTTCATTAAACTGCTCAGATTTAAGCAAAGCTGCTGTGCAATTTTTCCAATCTTCCCACTGATCCAGCTGGTTACAGACTCCAGCAGGTTTATTGCTTGTAATACTGTACAGCCACAGCTCAGCTTGGTGCATGAGTGGAACATCTCCCTTACGAGGAGAGGCTGAGGGAGCTGGGGCTCTTTAGCTTGGAGAAAAGGAGACTGAGGGGTGACCTCATCCATGGTTACAAATATGTAAAGGGTGAGGGTCAGGACGATGGAGCAAAGCTTTTTACAGTGATGACCAATGACAGGACAAGGGGCAATGGTTGCAAACTGGAGCACAGGAGGTTCCATGTGAATATCAGGAGAAACTTCTTCACTGTGAGAGTGCCGGAGCACTGGACCAGGCTGCCCAGAGAGGCTGTGGAGTCTCCTTGGCTGGAGACATTCAAACCCCGCCTGGATGCGTTCCTGTGTGATGGACTCTAGGTGACCCTGCTCTGGCAGGGGGGTTGGACTGGATGAGCTTTCGAGGTCCCTTCCAACCCCTAGGATTCTGTGATTCTGTGATTCTGTGATCCATTGCTCCGTCTCAGAGACAAAATGTTGTATTGAGTGTGTAAGTAAGTATTTTTAGTAGTGCTATTCTCCTTCTCCAGTTGAGCCATAAAACCCAAGGGCACAGATACCCAAAGCATCTTTCCCCAGCTCCAAGCAGTCTGCCATCAGCCGCAGAGCACAGGCTCGGCACATGCATCAGCCTGGTGAGCACCAGCGGGAGCCAGCGGCGTGTGCCCAAACCCTGATGGCACCAACCTTCCAGCAGGCTTTGAATGCAACATGGCACTTTTGGGGCTGTTTGCTCCCTTTCAAATGCCAGTCGTGCTCTCTCCTTTCTCACCCTGTATAATGTGTGCTGTCAGCCCTAAGACAAGGGAAAGGACACCAGGCGATGGGGTGTTGCTGCACGATGCTGTTTGCTGCAGCACCCAGCTCTGCCGCAGCACCAGATGTTTTTGAAAGGGTTGCCTTCTCTGGGAGAGAAAACAACCTGCTGGCTCAGATGGCCATGGGGGTCAGACACCTTTCCCCAGGAGCTCTGGCAGCAAACCTACACTTCAAGGGTTGAGAAGGAAAGCCTGACAGCACAGTCAAAGGGGTTTGCCAGGCTTAGAAAGGGCAGTCTGGCCATCTCCTGGCTGAGAAACTGAGAGCAAAGCATGCTCTAGCAACTTACCAGTGATTTATTTTTTTTCTTTTGAAGGGTCAAGAAGATAAAAATAAAAGGATAGATATATATATTTTAATCTCCTCCTTAGATTATGAGAAAATCCAGGCCCAGTTCTGGTGGGAAACTGGAGCAAACCGTCCCCATGGCAGCCACTGCACAGCCCCAGCTCATGCCTCCGTGCTGGGAGCAAACTGGTGACACCCTGATGCTGAGAGGGCTTCAAGTTCAACTTTCAGGCGGCTTTACGTTACCTGGACAGGGTCACAGAGCATTGGGAGAATGGATCTGCATTGCAGGGACCAGCTGTGGGAACTCCAGGTCCTGCCTAATGGAAGTCAGGCGAGATACTGAGAGGGAGAATCTTGTGCTGCAGGACAGAGAGCTCTTGTAGGGCCTGGTCCTGCCAAGAGGCTAGACTTCTAGGTTCCCATCAGATTAATGACAATGAAGGTCCTTGGTACTGCCCATCAGCCTCCAAAGTCCAAACCAGTTGCCCTTCAGCTGGCTGAAAGGGATTCATGATCAAGCTTGGTGCGAGCCATGTTGTGTCAGGGCAAGGACTGGAGGTAGAAAACACACCTTATCTTGCTGAAACACAGAGCTTAACAGAGGCACGAGGGAAGGTCATGAGATAGGGTCAGAAGTGGAAATTTTAAACAGGGGGTTGAGCTCTTTGGCACCTTTTTTCTGAGCTTAGCTTCCTAATTCAGTATTTGAGATCAGTATTTGATATAAATGGAGAGGCATCATTAAGTCTTCCTGGAGAGATAGGGAAGACAAGTCCTAGTGCTGTCTGCTGGTCTATGGGCAGAGAAAAGAGATGAAGTTTCTTCTGAGCTAAAGCACTGAAATATGCTTGTAAGGAAGCTGGAAATTCCCTTCCCAACACTTTTTTTTTTCCTGTGAGAGATGAAGCTTTTTTTTTCGCTTGACCTTTCCTGGCCATGGACTGCATGTCGTGTGATTGACCCCAGAGCACTCTATTTCCCACAGACTCTGCTTGAATGTGCAATGCACTTCCAGGTCCTGGGTGATGGTGTAAAGTTCAAGCAAGGATCACTCTGTTTAGCTGTGCTAGGGGCTTGAAATCCCAGTGGGTCAAAATGTTTAGAGTTAAAGAAGTTACAGGCTTCTCTGAGGGAGTATTTAAACTCCATCTGTCAAACTACTTGCATAGAAGAAATTTATAGACTCTGCCAGCAGACCATTAAATTACTGTTTTCTTGTTTTTAATTTAGTAGCATGCATTGTTTTCATGTTGCCCTAAGAGAATAATTAATCTGTGGCAAACTTATGCCTATGAAAATTATAAATACTAGATTTAAAAAAACAACAACAGCAAAGAAATTCAAGGAGCCACGAGTTGCTGAGAGCCACATAAAGCGAGATGTTGGCAAAGCTGGCAGCATGCCTTAGGGGCCTGATCTTTGCAGAAAGCCATCTTAGGGACTTGAAACCTGCTTCATATTCAGTTGAACTGTGCACACACGAAAAAACACTTGAATGGTTGGCATGTTAAAGGAAGAATTAAAAAAAAAAGGCAGAGATTTTTCTCAGGGTCTAAACAACAAGTCTGAAAATGAGGAAGTTTGGTATTGCAATTTTCCAGGAAACCTCAGTGTCACTCCCTGATGCTATTGTTCCGTACTTCAGTATATAATACAGACTCAAGTCTGATAAATTAAGGGCTTCACGGATTGTTTTCCTTCCATTTACAGGAGAAAAAGCAGCGCAGGAACACAAGTAACATCTGCTGCGAGACTGAAACCACTTCAGTTTCCCCAGTTGCTTTGAGGAAGGTGAACCTCCTGCCAGTGTTTGACTAGGGAGAGGTATAAGTGTGGCTGTGGTTGAAGCAATGTCAGGTCTAGGACATGATAAGCCTTGCTCAAATGCTTGTTATTGAAATACCCAAGCCAAGACAGCTTTTCTACTCCCCACAATTTTGATAAAGCAATATTTCTGTGGGCTGAATGTAGGTCTATTACAAAGAAACCGAGGGATAGTGATGAAGTAGTCCCTGCTGAAGCAAGTTCTGTGAACAAAGGTGTACTAAAGCTCAGGTTTCTCCATGCTCAACTCTCTGGCCTCGACACTCCTTGCTGTAATAACGCACACACTGCTCTCATCTGCAGAATAGTCCCCATCCACTAAAATACTTAAGTTGTCATTTCCTCACCTCCAACCCTTTCTCCCTCCTCCCACTACTCCCTAGGTATCTCCCATCCCTCCACCGCAGCATGCTGCCTCACCTTCCCCTTGTACCCCAGCCTGTCCTGTCCTGGTGTGACAGCAAGGTGGGAGGCAGCGAAAGCTTCGCTGGATTTCCTGTGTGCCAAGTGACTGCTGCCTAATAGTGTGACCAGCAGCCACACTTCCCAGTGCTAACAGGGGTCTGGCCCCTGCCCCTGTTGTGACTGCTGCCCTTTAGCAAGAGGGGATGAAACTGGGCAGTGGGCTGAAAGGTGACTGGGGACAGGGAGTCAACCCCCCAGGACAGTTTGTGCGTCAGTAAATCGCACTTAGAACATTCAATGCAAGAGCAACAGCTTTAAAAAATACAGACAACTTTCAGTACGAGTCATTTTCTCAAGCAGATCATTGGAAACACTGGGGGAAAAACATGTGAGATGGGTAGTCTGGGGGCTTCCCATTTTTGATGCTGGAAGAGCAACAACAGCCAGGCTTTCTGTGTGAACTGCAATAGTACTAACCTTGGTACTTACATCCTTGGTTTTCTGTAACAGCTTAATAAATTAGACACACTCCTGAGACCTTCATCAATAATATAAAAGGAAAATATTTATTGAGGTGGTAAACGACCAACCCTGCTGTCTCCCATCACGTAAGATTGGCCAAAAGAGAAGAGGGAAGAGAAAAATCACAGAGCCACAGAACTGTTGAGATTGTAAAGGACCTCTGGAAGTACTCTGAAATGCCTAAATATTGCAAGTAAAACTGAACACAGCATAAATACTTGGCTGAATCAGGCTCGAGACTGTTGCTTCCCAATCACACAGCAGTGTGTACAATTCTGTTTGCTGTTTATTTTGGCAGCAGGACTGGTGTCGATGTGGTTATTGTAGGAGTGAGAAGAGTGTAGGTATCATCCTGGTGTAACACTAAGTGCGAGGCGAGCCGCACGCTGCTCGGCTCCGGTATGTGTGGCACAGGGACTAGCAAAGGCAAGAAGAAAGACAAAATCCAGAGAAGTCTGAAACCTATTTGTGGGTTCTTCATTATCAGCAGTTTCCAGACTGAGTCTTTGTCTGCCTGTATAACCCCTTTCCCACCCACACACATTCCTTTCCAGCAATGCTGTTTTATTTGGCTTATCATTATCTTTTTGTTAAACCCACTTAATTGATGCATTTAACTCTTTATGTTCCTTCATAGTTCCTCTGATATCACTTGTTTACTGAAAAAGCAGTCACAGCATTAAGTATTCCATTTCAAAACAGCATCTAAATTGGGAAAGGTCTCGACAGTCCCAGTGTTGAGCTGTGCTGGCTCCATTAACTCACACACACTTCATACAGCACTAGGCAGGAGAAGGCAGGCTGGACTTTACAAGGTGCAAAGCTGTCCAAGTCAAAGCCTGCACATACGCAGGGTATTGCTAGAAATCCAAAGTCTACTTTTCCATAAGATCCTTTAAGACAACAAATCTGCATCTCCCTGCAATGAACTGTAGTGCTATTGTCGATCAGAGGGGATCCTCTCTGCGCTGCTCAAAGTGAGATCAGTTTGGAGTTCACCATTATGCTATACTTGGTCTGAGCTTCCATAGCCAGATCTATGAGGAAGCTAAGGAAGAAATTCCCAAGCTTGTGAGGTGCCAGCAAAGCCCCTAAGGCCGATATGTCAAGAAGAAAAAAACCCCACAAAAACATTTGGCAATTTGGTTTTATTTGGGGAACTGCTGCAAGCTTTACACACACAAAAATGCACCAACCTCAGGGCACCATCAGCTGCATCCACACTGGGAACTTTGTCAGTATAACCCCCCAGCTTTTAACAGTGCAGTCAAAGTCTGTCAAGACACTGTCAAAGGCAGCACACAGCTTTGATACAGAATGGGAGGCTTCCTCCTTCTTGGTGAGTGTTTTTGATGGGGGGCTGGGGACAGGGGGAGGTTGTCTTTTATGGGTTTTGCTCCACAATAATTACCTTACTACTTAAAAAGTACTAGCAGACTGAGCTAGTAAAGCATCCTTTGCTGTGGGTGTAGTACTACAGATAAAGGTGAGCCCAATACCCCTGTGTCAAGTCATCAGCAGAAGTGCAGAAGGCCAGACCAGTCAAAAGCAGGACCAAGCAAGGGTATAGCCACCTACATATCCTCCGTGGTTCTGTTGGTCAGAGCACAGCACTGCTACCCTCTCATACGGATACAACACAAAGTAAAAGCTTTGCTTTATTCACAAACCCATTTGTAAATGCTGGCTAGAAAAAGTAAAGCCCCTCTAAATACAGGGTGTGGGAGGGAAATCAGGAAAAAAAACATGCAGAACTGCACGTAGTGCCACATGTTCTTAATCCAGAGAGTGTTTTTCTGTGACGACACTGAGCAGGGTGTCTCCCACGAGGCTTTGGCAGAGCAGAGGCTCCAGGGGCTTCCTCTGCTGCTGCTGGTGAGCACAGCACATTTCCGACATGACAACAACATGGGTTAAATTCCCAGCATGATCCAAGTGAGTTGCAGTTTTAACACGTTAACATGTTCTACCAGGGGAAAGGCTGGAGTATTTTTAGCATGGCCTGGATGTTTGTCTCTGCACTGTTCTGGCCTTTTTTGGAATTTCTAGCTCTGGAAACAAATACAATACCCTTTGCAATAGTGAAGCATCACCTATTTTCTTTTATTGTTTGCACAAAGAAGACTGCAAGTTGTATTTCCGAAGACATTAAAGGAGAAGCACAAATCGGGTGCTTTTGACACAGCTTTCCCCTTCACAACACCAGACAATTCGCTCACTGCTTCTCCAGCTCCTGCCCATGCCCCCCAGCCTTCCCTACTTCCCCCCTGCTTAGCTCTGACGAAATCTCAGTGGAGAAAACAATTTTCTGCATTCCGAAACCCAATCCAAAGTTGTCGTTTGAAGGCGTTGCCCCTCGCTTCCCTCTCTGGAATGGTGTGTGAGAGGAGTCAGCCAAACACCCTTGCAAACGGCACCGCATGCAACTGCACTCTAGTCCTGCTCCGGGTCGGAGCTCCAAGGTACGTCCAGAAGAAGCATCTGGGACCAGCAGGTTTGGTTTGATCATGTTAAAGGCCCACAGCTGCGTTAGCCCCTCCAGGGTGGGCAAAGCCCAGCAAGTCAGGGTTAGGTATAAAGGAGGAGATGGAGTTTAAGCACAAATGTAACAAGAATGGAGGCGAAGTCTGAGGGCTGAAAGGGGAACCACATGACATGAAGGAAGGACTCTCCCCCCCTCCTATTTTCTATCCCATTTCAAATAAGGTCCCCTTCCTCCTCCCCTCTGCCTGGCACTAGCAGGAGCATGCAACACAGCCGTCAGGAATAGTTGTCTTACAGCCCATGCTGCACACAGCTGCCACCAGCATGCCCAGGACTGGCAATGTCCAGGCCACACACACAAGTCACCCAGGGAAACAAGACTTTTGCAAGGATTAGTGGTGAGAGATGCTCCTGTGGCTGCAGAAAGGAGTCTGCAGTTGATCACCTGCTCCCAGCCGAAGGGAGAGGAGAATAAGCCTTTTTTTTGTCCTGGTTCTTCTCTTCCTTCTCTTTGGAGATCGCCATCACCACTGCTTCTGGAGTGGGGGAGCAGACAGGGTGGGGGGGCTGCACGTGGTGAGTTGGCTTCATCTCTCAGGCAGCAGCACGAAGAAGATGGCCTTGAGGAAGTGACCAAAGCTGCAAACAGCAGCCACGAGCCAGTGGGAGCGAAGGCTGGGGTCGGTATTCACCACACACTTTGTGATGTCTGCCTAATGAGGAGGGAACAGAGATCATCAGAGAGATGCCCAGACCCACATCACCGCTGCCTGTGGATTCTCCCAGCCCCACAGCCCACAGCACCATGCCACCACTGCTGAGCACTGCCTTGTCACACTGCCAGCAGCCACAAAGGCTTGCTCTGACACTTCCACACACTGCAAGCTATTAAATCAGGCTCAGAGCTCTGGGAAATACACTGCTTCATTCTGCATCAAAAAGGCAAAGTATCCCCTTTCCAGCCACCCCTGGGGAAAGAAATGCTGCAGGAAGGTTGTTGAGCATTTTCCATTTCGAATAGCTACATGAAAGAAACTCTCTTCCCCTTTTCTAGGAAGCCTTGGCAATATCAGCATTCCCATCCTTTTCTGTAAAGGAAGATGCTTCCCAGAGGTTGTCCTGTTTAATATCAGCTCAAGTTGCTTTCACTTTTTCTCTTGCCTTAATGTTTTATTTGGAACTCATTCAAGCGAGCCAACCCCCAATTTAAATCCAAAGCAATGCAAGCTTTGTTTGTGGAAGTATGTGTGCTGGCAGAGATGCCTCCCAGACGCGTGGGCCAGATTTAAAGATCACTTGGGCAGCTCGTTTCAAGTATTAACAAGAGTAGAAGCTGGCCTGCAATGAATAAAAAACAGCAATCCAGCAAATTCATGGAGACAGGGTCTCAGCTGGCATTGGGAGGAGGTGGAAAAAATCTGGAGAGCAAAGCGAACAGGACAGAGGTAAATAGAAAATTGCATCTTACGGTGGGGGAAACAAATTCAAGTCCTGTCAGCAATACAAAGGAGTTTGTGGTTAAACTTCAGCCTGGCACGAGGAGATACAGGCTGTAGATCTGTAACAGGGTGCACCACTTGCACATCAACTTGCTGTGGTTTTCAGCAATGGCTTTCGAGTGGCAGATGTGAACAAGGATCAGACACAAGGATGGCAAACATTCCTCAGCTCCAAGAGCTGCTGAACACTCCAATAATCTTTTCCCATATTTCCACCCATGTTCAAGACAAGGTGAGCCCTGCCTGCCTGACCTTGGCAATAATTAGAAGAAAACAAAAGGGGGACTGAAGGGGCAAATCCCTGTCTCCAATTAGTGAATACAGCCACACCAACCAACTCCACCATCATCTACAGACCCAAGGTCTGTCTACAGCAGTCACAACAGCCTCCCGCACAGTTCCAGCAGTCCCTCCCTCACAAGAAAGTCTGAAAGTCTGGCACACTGAATCACTGCACACCACTGTGCTCCGGGGAGCAGTAGGAGACACTGAGCCCACAAATAACTGACAAGCAGAGATTGCAGGAGGAATGAATACAGGCACTAGAGGTTGGGAAGAAACAGGATGACAGGAGGGAGCTGAATCAGCACACGCAGTGCTCCTGATGAACAGCAAGGTGTGGAAATGCTGCTGTCTATAGCTACAAAAGCACAAGCAAACATAGCAAGCAGCCAAAACAGCACAGAACTGACGATGCTGCTATGTGTACTGGTGGCTGTAGGTACTTTATCTGTATCGTGGAGGAAAGTAAAATGGGTCTGCCTAAATGCTTTCAGTGATGGCTTAGCAAACTCACCCTATTTGCATTTGAAAAAAAGCCTGAACTGATTCAGCCTGTCCAATTCTAGACAGCAGCACATCCCCAAAACACAGCTGTGTCAAGCTGCTCTTTAGTCAAGAGAAGTCACAGGTACAAGTACCTGTCTGAGCAGGTATGCAGTGTTAGGGGAGCTGATCAATAGAAACCTAAGCTCTGAAGGGCTTTAAGTGCCTCATGCAAACCAGTATAAGGCCCAGATGTGCACACCAGGTCGATTATAGCTGCAGAGGGTTCATTTCCAGGTGACAATGTGAACTCCTTAAAGCTGTGCTATGCCCTGCCCTACCAAAGGCAACGGCCTCACTGCGGCTGGTCAGGAGGAGCTGGAGTTAGGAGCACTGACACATTTGTATGGTGCTTGCTTGGATTGCTCAGGTGTTTAACTATTGCTTTAGCTACTATTATCCAAATAAAGCATACCTGATAAGGCACTGGGGTTGAAAATTTCAAAGCTATTTAATACAACAAGTCTTTGAGTCTTGTGAGACACTGATAAACTGTTGCAATGGCAGCTTGGTCTTCGCCTGTTAATTATTCAAACAAGGTCAAGTAGCGTGCTCTACTTTGCAGCAAACGTATGTAACAGCTTCTAAAAAAAAATTAAAACATCTTTCTATTCTACTGTAAAGCCACTACTTCAGCTGCAAATTCTGCCCAGGGAAAGATGATGCCTCAAAGAGTTAAGCATCTCTTGTTTCTCCAAAAGGCTTTGTTTGGGTTGGGCTCTGGGGGGCAGTGGCTTTCTCTACCCTATGGAAGCAATATGGGAACCTACTGCTGAGTGGAGGCTTTCAAATGCCTTTCCAAGGTCTCCATGGCAGGTTTTCTGAAACAGCTTGGAGCACGGTGGCTCCTCTTGGCAGTCTCAACCCAAGCCGATGCGGAGGAGATGGGGGCCATGTGCACAGGGGAAGCAAGGACCCCGTGCCAAGACAAACTGACATCCAGCTAGGTGAGGCAGCAGATTAAAGGGTCCCCACTACAGAGTGGTTTCATCTTCCCATTTGTGAACAAGGCTGGGACATTTCACACTGTGGTGCCTAGATCAAGAGGAGGAACATTCCGGGAAGCACAGCACTGGATGGCAAGAGCCAAAGCAGCCTTTCCCCAGTGGAGGAACCACTCATTTCTAGAGGGAAAATGTCTGCTTGTTGCAGCCCAAAATTGCTGATAAGGCCACTGGAGACAGGCTGTAATCAGCAAACCCAGCAGCTTTTAGTCATTTTGCTTGGTCAGGGGCAGTGAGATTGGGTTCCCTTTCTCAGGGACAGATCCCGAGAGCCAGCAGTGAGTTCAGCAACTCCAATAGCAATGTGCTGGCCATCCACAGAGGGACAACCAGCAGGAGGAGCCAGCAGTGGACAGGACTTATCTCCTCAGCTGCAAAGAACCACTCCTGGTCTGGGGATGGGTTTTGTGGCTTATTTGCTATGCAACAAACTTTCACAAAATATCCACTATAAAAAACACCCTGTTTTGACTCTAATAATGTAACACAAAAATTAAAACAAGATGGTAACTTATCAGAACACGCACGTCTTACCAAAACAAAGAAAACAGGTCAGTTGGAGACGAGGAGGAGACACATTCCCATGCAACACTTCAGTTTTCATGAAACTGGAGTTTTTTCCAAAGTAAAAATTGTTTCAGAGAATACGTTTCAACCAGCTCTACAGGTACCTGCTTAAAGTAAGCCTCAAATGGCACTGAGGCAGGGGTTTCACAGGCAGGAACAGTGCTACTTCATCAGTCGCTTTCCTAGGGTATCCCCTCACCTCCCTCGGCACAGTTATTTGTGCGGATGCAAAACGGAACAGATCAGGGCATTCAAATCAAAGGGTATTTTTCAGCCCACCCAGCCAGTTGCCCCACCTAGTTGGCCTCAAGGTCACATGGTTTTACAGAGGGTAGGGGTGGTTCAGGTGGCAGTGACACTCAGTAAAAGCAAGAGATCTAAAATCAGAACAACGCTACTTTTCCAATTGCCCTCCATCAAAAAGGTGCCTTCACTCCTGGGCAGAGCAGGTGACTGGGTCAGCTGCAGGCACACTGGGTAAGTCTCAGCACAGGAGGAGCAACGCTCAGTTTGGCAGAAGACACCCCCCTTTCTGTGGGTCTGTGCAGGGTGGGGAGCCCGACCATATCCTAACAGCTCAGGAATGAATAACCACCTCTTGGGAAGGAGGGACCTTGCTGCTGTGGCTCACTCTGGAAAGAGCACATGCCTTGGGCAGAAGACATCCTGTGAGCTCAGTGGTGTCAACAGGGCAATACTGAGCTCCAGGCAGCATCTGCCAGGCAGTACACCAAAGCACTGTGGCTGTGTGGCTCCAAGGTGTGTCTGTATCCCTGCCAGACAGGCACAGAGACCTTGGTCCGTGTGTACATCACCCAGCTGCCAACCACCAACACAGCCGATCAGTCATCTCAGTGTCCTGGGGAGGCCACTGGAAAGGTGCCGGTCTCTTCCACAGCACCAAGAGCAAAGCTCTTACACTGAACCATCTTCCACAGGAGCACTGTATTTCCCATTGGGTATAGAGAGAACCAGAGAAATCAGATGCTTAAAGCCATATGATATGGAGCCACACTCCAATGCAGAGCAGCACTGTGCCTTACCCATGGCCTCAGAGCAGGTCAGTGACAGAGCCACAAGCCCTCCCACTGTCCATGGATGTTATGAGTGCCCTTTGAAGCATAAGTGCACTACAATTTGAGCTACATCAGAAGTTATTCATGGAGCACTGTCAGGGTCAGGTCAGGGAATGGCACAGACTACCAGGTTTTAATAACCCTCTAAAATTCCTTTTGGTGGGAAGTCACATTAATATACTGAGCTTTGACTTGGGGAACTGTGGGGCAGATGAAAGAGGAAATAAGTTGGCAGGCTTCATTTATTCAGTTTCTAGAAAACAGCTGCACAGAAGAATGCCTCTCATTTACAGTTTCCCACTATAACTGACTGGCAGCTCCAGAGATGTTCAGGTCAGGAACAGAAGAGGCACTGGTGGGTCAGGACATAATTTGTCTGGCACAGCTATGCAGGAAGCTGAGCACCAGAATAGCTGATGCTGCCAAGGATGGGCCCATGAGGCAGCAACAGAGCTGTGTGGAGTCTAGCACAGGTGTAAGCAGGACAGTGGTGGGACTGTGTAGGACAAGTAGGGCTGTGGAAGAAAATCTCATTCGATGTTTTTCTGCATAGAGCTGCAGTGGGGGCACTCATTAAACTAGGATGTTTTCTTGTCTGCATGTGTGGAAGCAAGCTCAATCAGATAGCAACTCTTACCCAGCCTCCTCTCCTTTTCAGCCATGTCACCAAGGTCTTGCGGACAAACTCTCCCAGGCAGTCTACGATGGTGTGAACCATGGCTGGCTGTGCGTGCCGCACACAGTCCACCGCCAGTCCAGCTGCCACGGCATAAAGAGACACCACCTTGCCCCATGTTATGCCTATGAAAAGAAGCAAAGTCATTCAGATTTACACAGGCACACACAGCTCCGTCTTGAATAATCCAGGGAAATGGCTCTCCTTCGTTACAGATGCCCATGCTGCATGTGTGCAGCTCTGAGTTCAGCTGCAGCCACAGCTCTGCATGCTCTCCATCACGGCGGAGAAGAAATACTAAGGGACCAGGACTTGGGAAAACTCTCCACCTGGTGAAGCCGAATTAAATGATCTGACCTGGTCATGCTTTGATTCCCTCTCAGCACTGCACACACAGCTTTGGAGAAAGCAGCCCAAAGGCATCATCAAAAAAGGGAAGATGTGCACCACCATGATTTATATTGCTACCAACTCTCAGTCATGCACGTGCTGCACAGGAGGTGATTGAATTCAAAGAGTTTGAGCAACCTGGGGTTTTTGTCAACAGCACAAATCATCATTAAGACAAAGCATTCCTGTTTTTTCCTAGATCAGAGGAGATTGTTCCAAATTTGACACACAAATCGCACGAGCTAAGCATCTTCAGTCAGTTCTACCATGACACAAGAGCAAAAGAAGGAGGCAAAGCTACAGGGCCAAGAGGGTGGGTGTCCTTGATGTAAGGAGTACACCTCAGTCTCCACCTGAAAACCAGGTAGCTTCAAGAGTTTTGCCACTCTGCCTTCAATTCTTACTATTTCATATCCTATCCCACTGAAGGCAGTGCAGGAACAGTGTCCATCAGTTATCTAATCTCCCAGAAAGCAGCCTTCCTGCTAGGCTGACCTGCCATGGAAGTTGTCCTAGCAAGTTACCTCCCTGTTAGTGAAAGCAATAAGTACTTGAGCCAAGTTCTAGGTACCAGCCAACCTCCCTGGGTCTCCCCCTGACTTTGCAAATACCACTGGGCATAAATCCTCCATGCTTAAACATTGGAGCCAGCAGTCCCTCATCAGGCTTTTATCAGGATCAGTGACCTGGAAATGCAACCCTTCTGCACCCATGCAGAAGAACCACCACAGCACAATGGCACATGAATTTCCTTTGGATCTGCTAGGAAGTTGAATTCTGCCCCTTACTCTGTTATCTGGAATAGCAGTACTTGACAAGCACTGTGAAGTATTTTACAGGGTTAGGTCTCTATGGAACCTGTCTAAGGACTCTCCCAAACGTAGCCAGAAGCCAGGTGGTTTCAGTATTTAAAAGCCACACAAAACCATCCTTGCTGGGTTGCAACAAGAAAGAAAATAGGTGAGAGGAAGGAAACGTTAGTTCAGTCACTAGATCTAAGGAGCAGAAGGGATTAAACACACAACCAGAAAACTGGATGTGCTCAGCAATCTATCAGCTAAGAAAGCAAACCTTAAATACACCTTAAATGAAGTGAAGCCTTCCACTTTTCTTCATCACACTCCTAGATCCCCAGGCACCTGACTCATCTCTCTGGGGTGAAGCTCCAGACTCCTCACGCCTGTTCACACCACAGCAGAGCTCCCCACCTCCCTCTACAAAATGTGCAGGCTTCAGAGCATTTCCACAATCCTTCCAGTTAGTGCCTCGAAAGGGACACTAACACTAACACTTTTAGGAATTGTTTTCTTTTTAAATAAAAAAGTACTAAACTTTAGATAAACTGTTCAAAAGTCAGCCCAGGAATGGCTCGTTAGACTGAGGGCTCGTTAGACTGAGCCAGTCAGTGTTCCAAAAAAGCCCTTTTTCATGACAGATGTAAGACCGAAATCTACAGATGATGCTTTTGTGAGGCTCTGTAGCAACACTAATAGCAGTTGCCCCAAGTCTCCTGTGATACTCTGTCCTTCCCCAGCACCATCTCAAGATCAGAGGAAGTTATTAATATGGCTAAATTGGCCGTTATTTTTGTTCTGGTTTTATTTCTGAGTAGGCCCTGCAGTGTCCCTTCCCCAGCGCTATCTCTCAGGAAGTTCACTGCCTGTGTGGTGTTCACACTATTTATCTCTCTTTCTCACGTTGCGTATCACCATGACAGCCAGCAGAATGAGTCAGGAAGAGGCTATGAAACCACATGAGAACATGACAGACAGCTTCTCGTGGCAAGAAAGAGGCTGTCCTGTTGCAGGTTAATACCTCTCCACCCAGTGAAAGAGGCTTTAAGGGGATACCTCAGCTGGCTCACACTCAGCTTTAGGGTAAGTAATTTTTCACAGTTCCCCGTCCTTGCAGAAATGTGGCTCCTTGCATCTTGAGCTACATGAACCAAAGTTACCCAAAATTCCCGGGAAGTGCTCACTGGCATATTCCCAAGCTTTTACTGACATTGCTCTTTCTTAAGAATCTGCAGCAGCTCTGAGATACTTACATGGCAGTAACTAAGACTGTCAGGGGGATGAGGCCACCCTGCTAGAGAAAGACAGCTGCAGTCTTGATTAACTTTGTTTTAAACCCAAGTTTCTCTTTCCAACAGAATAAAAGTATATCCACAACCTATGAAAGGTAAAGGCTCGCTAGACCAAATACACAGAAAGCAGTTTGCTCTACAGACACGCCGGTCCAGGGGTCTTCTCCCAGGGAGGATGGAGAGAAAGCCCATCAGCTCTGGCTTCCCTGCCAAAGCCACTGTGTAGTGGTGCTGCAGGGTTCACACGAGGTGGATGCTTCCCCAGCATAGAGACAGAGCCCTTCTGTCTTTCACCAGGCCAGCAGAAAGAGGGCAAACTGTTGGCCGATGCTTGTTGTGGTGATGGATGTGAAGGGCTCAGTGGTCACTTCCCATTATCCTCCTCTTTTCATAGCATATCTATAAGGGTCAAACCAATCTTTTAGTCTGCTTTTCCTGTAACTGGCAGAGCAGAGCCCCGCGGGTGGAAGAGGAGGAAATCCCGATTACTTTGCATGGAAATTTCCATTGCCATTGCTGAAGGCAGAGGATGGAGGAAGCTGGCTGGGCTCCTCACCTGAGACAGCAGGGAGCAGCTTATGCTCTTGTTCACACAAGATGCTGCAGGGGAGCCCTGGAGCAAGGGAAAAGCAGACACCTCTAACAGCTGCTCTAGATCAAAGCTGGGCCATGCCTGTGGCTGGTCCCTCTGCCCCAGAAGGGCTCCGTTGGCTGCCCAGCCCCCCGCAGGGCAGGGCAGGGCAGGGGAACAGGCCACAGCAGCCCCCATCTGCATTTCCCCAGGACATCAGCTCCATTAACTTCTCTCTCTCCAGGATTCCCTCAGCAGGGGTATAGGAGCACAATCTACTGACAGTGCAGTGCCTCTACACCCTGTGGTATCCAGGCCGGGGTTGGGATGACACAAGTTGATGCATCCCTCAGCACAAGCTGGAATTGCATTTGGCCAGCGCACGTGAGCAGAGAAGACACAATGTCTTGCTCCAAATTCCTCAGGAGGTCTGGCTGCTACCCACATTGGGTGAAATGGGCGCTCAGCACCAAGCGAGACAACCTATTCACAGCTCCCCAGTGCGTGGACTGGCATGCACAGGAGCTAATGACAAGAGGTAATTGAAAACTGGTTCAGAAAGGAGTGACCAAAACAGAGAAAGCTCTGAAACTTCTGCTCACAGAGGTGGAACAAAAGGACACATAAAAAGTGGAAAGCTGCTTAGAAGGCATACTAAAAAATAAGAAATACAAGTTGCAGACTCAAGGCCAGTCATGGAGCTGAAGGTATGTAAACACTGGTGAGCCCAGGGGAAAGCGAATTAGCAGGAGAGGACCTCTCCTGAAAGAGTTCCCACTGCATATCAGCTTGCTTGCCCCGGGGGAGAGCTCGAGAAGCCATGAGATGACTGTGCAGAGCCTCAGAGCACTGCACTATCCAAGGTTACTCAGATAAACTTCCCTCTGCTCACTCAGCACCAGAGCCTAACTTGCACATCAGACCTAAGGAAAACCTGATCAAGCGCTATGTTCCAGCAGCTGGGACAATGCAGCCAGACACAATACCCTTTCCTCTGCTGGAGGAGCCAAGAAGCGTGTGAATGAAGCAGGAAGCTCAACTCGTCAGGTTTAAGCAATGAGGAAGCAGTGGGAGGCATTTCTAACAGCATTTGCTCCTGCAGGGGAAGTATTTTCTCCTGAGAACCCATTAACCACACAACCCTATTGTACAGGGTTCACTTCAGCCCAAGCACTCTTGATTAAAAGCTGACGAGCACCTAAACCAGTACAAAACCAGGATGAAACCTTTGAGAGAGCCTTCATACCTAGGAGCTCTTACCAACTGGAGGAAACTTTAGGAAAGGAAAATGCATCTCCCTTTTCTTCTTCTGTTTTTCCACCAAGTGACCCCTTCCTTCTGCGATGTGTTTAAACAGCTAATGTAAATTCCAGCTCAGCCAGGCCCCAGTCCCAAGCCTGTTAAAGTCAGTGGAAAGTCTCCTGATGGCTGCAGAGCAGCTTTGGACCACACACCAGAAGCAGTGGTATTGTCACAGAGATGATTCTGCCGGAGAGCCTTCAACATCCAAAGCAGGTCAGGGCTCTGTGGTGCCAGTCTCCACACAGATGGGCTCACCTCACCCTGGATAACTAACAGGTTGTAAGGAAATGGGAAGCCTTACCATGCTCTGTGACCTGCTCCCTTTGTGCCTATATTCTCAGCTGTTAATCTTGCTGTAATTTGGATTCAAGCTGTCCTTGCTACACCAGAGAAAAGCCAAAACTGAGATAAATGGAATAGAGAACGCTGTAAAGTCGAGTATGGCACAACGTACCCATGCAGTGGGACCAACAAGGATACCAGATGTCCTCAGTCTTGACTTCTTGAGAGGTCCACCCAGTGCTAGTGCTTAGTCAAGACTTGTAGATAGTGTGGACAGAAGTGAGCACAACCAGAGCTACAGTGTGAAGGCTGAAAACCAGATCAGAGTGTGGAAGAAGGCCATGTAAAAGATTAAGAAGAAAATCTCTCCAGCAAGATAGAGTCAAAATCCCCCACTCCCTTGCTGGAAAGATATTGTGAGTGACTAATGGGGCTCCCCAAGCTGTCTAGGCACTGCAGTGTCAGACTGTAGCTGTTTTCTTAATAAACTGGACAGTGAAAAACAGGCTGAGATGCTTTAGCCATTGGTAATTGGCACGAAAACTCAGACTGCACTTGAGTCTCTGGTTTCCTTTCCTCAATAAGAGCCTCTTTCCTCTGAACCATGAAAAAAATTAGGAATGAATGTCTGGCTGCCACAGCCTACTCTGATTTGCTGGATTTAGCATTAAATGCTGAGTCTTGAGACTGCAATTGGGATCCAGGAATGTTAAAAATCAGCAAACTCCTCCTCCTCTGCCACTCAGCAGCCTTCTAGCAAGAGAAATTATAATAATGAATTGATAAAAGCAATTGAATACACAACCCCAGCTCCATGCTCACAGGGTATCCTGTTAGTTGTTCTGAGGCAGAGATGAGAAAGAAGGAAAAACAGAGCATGCAGAGCACTGGGAAGGTTTGAATCTCCCCCCTGTGCAGCCAGCCAACTGCCAGCCATTTATGCAGCACAGTGTCCCTAGACAAGGGGCAGCACAAGCAGCAGAGCTTGAGCCTGGGCTCCTACCATGTTCCCAAAGTCTCTAGCACTGCCACACACAAAGGGCTGAGTCCAGATCCCATTCTTACTGTCCTGAAAACTCCAAGTTTAGAACCAAGAGTTACAATTTCTAGCTTTACTTTCAACAGAAACGTTTTAAACCATCCACACTTTCCAATTGACTCCTGAGCTGAGAAGCTGAAGAACACCAAAAAAAAAAAAAAAGCAGCTCTCAATGAATCTGTCAATATACACTGGTGAAAGCAGGACTCCCAGAGACCAGTGGGGCTTTCTCCCCAGCACCACATTTATGGATCACAGCAGCACACAGTCTGCTGCATCTGCAGCCATCCACTGTTCTGGCTTAATGCCTGGTGTCACTTCAGCTCTGAAGGTGGGCCAGTAGTCAGCTGCAGTCATCTAAGAAGATAAGCTGCTTACAAATACCTGAGCCTACAAACCTGACCTCCATTCTGTAAGCCTTGACGCAAGTCAAGCTCAGCACTAAGTGACAGAACAGGGCACCTGCACTTTAAACACAGCCATGCTCAGACACTCCCACCATTCTTTTGCCCAGCTCTTGCTTTCTGAGCCCAAATGGCCGCCCAAGCCATCCCAGTGCCAAGGCAGTTTGCATTCCAGGCATGCTCTGAAAGGATGCCGAGGGTTGCAGTACTTGCTACAGAATCCAACTCCATCCATTTCCCATGACACAGCTCCAGCTTCCCTGATCTGGGGAGTAAATCTGCCCTGCTGGAGGAGTCCCTCTCAGAGATCTCTTTTGTCATCTGTTGTGATTCTGGAGAGGTTCTGTGCTCTCCAACACAACACATTTCAGATCTGAAGTCCAGCACAGGGCTTCTCTAGGCTATCATGGGTTCCCACGCAGCTCATACGCATCGAGATGCACAGCTGATTGTGAGGATAGAAAGGTTTTGAGTGAGGAAGCTTACTGGACATACAATAGAAACCTGGACTTCTATCCTGTACCAACTACTCCTGAAGTAAAAAGAATCACTGCCTCCTGTGACACTTCCCGTGTGAAAGCACTGGCTCCAGTGACATTGACAATACTATGCTGCTAGCATGTAGCTGGCTTTAGGTTTTTTCCTTTTTTTAAAAGGAATGAGACACTGCAGGAAACCTACAACCATGTCAGGACCTGCCTGATAGAAATCTCCATGTAAAATGTTGCTCTTCCCTTGATTCCCCTGACTGCACTGCCAACTGCAGGCAGGCACTGTTTTCAGGGAGGCTGAGGTTCCCTTGCAGGAACACAGCACAGAGTTTTGGGGATTTTTTGCAGGAACACAGCACAGAGTGTTGGGGTTTTTTGAAGGAACACAGCACAGAGTGTTGGGGTTACACAGCACAGAGTTGCTTTTGACAATCATCTCCAGGACCAGATCTGCAGAATCTCCAGATGCAGAAAAACATTTGCATCTAAGCCCTGAGAAAACTCAAAGCACCCGCTTGTCTGGAACAGTCAGCCTTGAGGGCCGAGGCTCCTGACTCTCCGAGTATGAGAAAGGAGAAGCAGCAACTGGAAGCAGCAGACTCCATTGCAGTTCTGGCTATTGCTGGGGAAAAGGAAGCCAGAAAGAGAGGAACTCCCTTATGATGAGTTGGTTCTGGCTCTGAGCATAGCAGCGTGAGCTGGAACAAGGGAGACTCCCATGTAATGAATCCTCTCCAGTTGCCAATGGTGAGCAAAGGAGCTTGGAATGAGTGACCTCCCTGTGCAATGAGGTAACACCACCTCCTAACGAGGAAGGGCAGGAGATACCTTCTAGAACGAGCGAGAACCTGCCAGGAGGATATAATAAAACAGGGCACTTCCCTGCCAGAACAACAGAGCATAGAGGAGCTCTCATTAAACCATTAAAACAGGGCACACTGCCAAACTGCCCACAGCCCTTTCAGAAACCCTGCCCCACCTTGCAGGCCATCCCAGAAACATGCCTTCTCCGAGAGAGGTGGCTCCATCCTGTTCCTTTCCACCCAGCCCTGTCTACGTATTTGCCAGGGCACAGTACCTGCAGTGAAAATCTGAGCAGCCACTGCCAGGAAGGCGTCCGTCACCACCGTCTCCGAGTGCAGGGAGATGTTCAATTGGCGGGCAATGTTCCGGTAGACGTTGGGGCGAATGTATTCCAGCTCATCCCCTGGAAACAGAGTCAGGAGTCAGCACGCACAACACCAAGTCTTGCTCTCACCATGTAGGAATTACAGCTGGGGCCACCCCACATATTCCTCCAGCCAAAGAGACTTAAGCCAACTCCACCTTATTCTAAACAGGCAGCAGAGTGCTTAAGGGTCACTTAGATGCAACCCCTGGCCACCTGCACCCTGCTTTCCTAACACACCCTGTGCCTGGGACACCTAAAGGGAGTGGGAACGGGCAGCAGCCCCGTACCAGTGGGTGGCTACAGTAATCCCCAGTATAGACGATGTTCCTGGGTTGGATGCCTGCTTTTCCTCCAGCCCAGGAGACAGGCCTCAGATAAGCAAAGCCATCTCACGTTTCTTCAGAAGCGAAAAGAAGGTACGTACATCTATGTAAGCTTTGAGAGATAATGCTCTTTCTCACACATCATCAGACATGCACAAAAAAGCCCCAAGATGAGAGCGGCTCAAGAATGCCAGAGGCTGATGAAAGCCAAGGATCCACCCAAAGCTGCACAACTTCAGTTGAGTGAAGAGGCTATCAGCTCAGTTATTTTACGCTCACATGGGTGCCGAGTGACGACCTGGAGTTCTTTCTCTCTTCTAAATGGTCAAAGAGATGTTCATTTGCTTGGCTGACTCCTCAGCAACAAGATTGCTAACAATATACACACACAGATACATGCTTTCACCTCCAGGCTGTTTCCTTCCCAGCTGGGAAATGGTTGGAGGTGTTAGGCTGGCTTGAAGACCAAGACGGAATTACCAAGGACAAGCAGAGAACCTCCTCCCACACATTTGAGTTATGGAGCTTGGGCAACAGCAGTGAAACTTTTCCTCTGTAGCAAAACAAACCATCTTTGAGAAGTAGGATTAGTAAAGCCCGATTTCCAATGGATTTATCTCTCTATAGGGATTCCCAGGTATTTAATGAGGGTTGCACAGCTGCTGTAGGAGCACAGCACAGTGCAAACATTGCACGGGACTAAGGCCCTCTGTGCATGCAGAGTCCTGTTTGGTTTGGACATTCTGCATCCTTCCCTTGCACAGGGGTGCTCTGAGCACCCAGGAGAAGAGAACAGCTGTCACAACAGCTTTACATCCCACTGCGAGACCCAGATGACCTGCCCCAGTCAGAGAGGCAAGATCCTCCTGAAAATTTCACTTTAATGGGGACTGAAAAGCAAGGTGACCCCCCCAGTCAGGAGGTTGTTAGAGTCAATAGCTGCTGGATCTTAATTCATCTAACTGGTCACTGGCACTCAGCACAGCGCGGGCAAAGCCCAGCTCTGCAGAATTCCACAATCTCTCCAGCCCTTTGTGTGTGTGTGGATTGTCCCACACAGTCTGACTGTAAGAGGAAACCCTGCCAACACATGGTCAGCCCTGATAAGAGGAAACATTATTTGCACTACTCAACAGCTGCTTTCTCCTCTCGGGAAGCACACAGGCTTCCTTGAAGGGCAAGGAAATGGGGATAGCCCTGCCTGTGGCTAGCCGAGAGGGAGGCATGGGAGGCTGGGATCAGCACTTGGTAGCCTGCCACCGTTACAGCTTTGAACAAGCAGTGCCTGGAGGTCCCAGATGAGATCAGGTTTTGGTTGGAGGCACACATGCTGCTGAAGCAGGCCCTGCCCTGAAGCAATGCACAAGGCAGACACGGAAGAAAAGCACAGGAAAGCAGTCCCAGGATCATGGAGTCTCCCTGCCCCAGCGGCCCCAGGACCTCTCCAGCAGCACATTACACTGGTGCCAGTCTTTGGTGTCCATGTTTAGATGCCCACCTATGCATTTTGCAACATTTAGAGCAATTTCTGTGCTTCTCCTCCTTCTTCCAGCAATCATGAAGGAGCAAGCAGGGCAGCAGGGACAGTTCCCACAGGCAGAAGCTCAGGGCAGCAGTGAAAGGGCACTTGACTGGGCCTTGGCCACAGGAGGGACAAGTTCAGATAAACCAGACCTCTGACACATATGGCGGGTTGGTCTGGGGTGTCTCATTCAGCCATACCATTAGGTTTTACCACCTCTGACTCGTTAATTACACTAATTAACAGCTAAGCCTCACTGAGCTTGATGGGCTCTTGCTCCCCAAGACTTTGCAGCTGCATTGCCTGTGCTCAGCAACTCTGCTGGCCCACCAGCCAGTTCACCAGTTCATCGGGCTGTCTGCTGCCTTGGCACGTGCAAGAGTGCTAGGAAATACTCTGACTTCTCATCTCCACAGGCTTCGCAGCACTATCACGGAGAAAAACTGGTCTGGCTTGTTGCACTGCTTAGTAAGCTGCTAAGGACAACTGTTCCTGGTGGCTGGCTACCACTCAGCCTTGTACTGGTTATAGTTGCAAAGGGGAAAAGAAAGTGTCCCTGCCTATGCAGAGGGGTTGGAAGTGGATAACCTGTAAGTTCCCTTCCAACCCAGACCATTCTATACTTCTACGAGGCAGGCAGTGTTTCTGAACAGTGGGGAAAGAACTCTTCATCCTAATAAGGAGGACTGCTCACCCTCCTTGCTGCATGGGTACCACATGGCACCTTCCAAACGGATTTGCTCAGAGAAGGCGCCAAGTTCCTGGGACTATCAGCCAAATCCTTCCATCTGGACACAAATAAGTAACAGGAGAGTCATCCAGGAGACGCCTTCAGATCCAGTCTGCCACCTGCTTGCCCTTTAACATGCTTCTGGCCACCCCCAGAAGACCTGGTTGAAAGCAAGCAAATCTCAACCCCCAACCCAGGCAGAGAAGAAAAGGAGGACAAAGAGACAGTGGGATTGACAGAAGGACAAAAAAACCCCCAAAAGCCAAACAACCACTGGAAACAAAAATAGAAGTAAAGTCAGCATAGGAGAGAAACAGTGAGAAAGAATGTATGTAAAAAAAAGAATTCCATTAAAAAAACCACACCTATGCCTTAAAAAGAAATTTGGGATAAAATCAAACAGAAGTGAAAAGAATGGGGAGAAACTGGGGAGACCGGCCTGGTCCTGAGTAGGATGGGCCCAGCTAAAGGTTACTTTACCAAACTTATTTTAACTTTGGTGTAAGTAAATCAGATGAAAGTGCTAGTGGTAGTTTCCAAGCCAGGTGTGAACCAGCCTTCAGGCAGAGGGATGTTGGAAGCAACTCCCAAGAATGAGGGTGGCGGGATGGTGAAAGACAAACAGCTGAACTTGAGCACACAGGAGGCCAGAACCTAAAGCAAAAAGCCAGGCAGCTGTCAGCATTTAGAGGGTATTCCCACTACAAGCACAACTCCAGAGCACATCTTCATGTGACAGCCTACGGACATAACCTTCAAATCGCTCTCCCTGCAGCCATGGCAGCCACCTGGCCACGAGCAGGCCTGGCTAGTGTGGGCACCGAATGGCAGCGTATGCCAGGCCACCTCAGCCTGCTCCTCCTTGCTCCACAGAAAGCATTCTTGATGAATGGTTAAGGTCGGCAAAGGAAAGTTAAAACACACTGTCATTGAAAAGTGGCTTTTATAAAACCTCCAACGCACACGGGCTAAGCAACTAAGAAAAAATTAGGTTGCTGTTGGGCTTTCCTGGACTGCGTCATGCTTTTAAGTTGTTGCAAGTCCTCAGGAAAAAAGTAGCTCTGCAGAAACAGTGTGCTGAGCCTCCAAGGGACTGAGGGAATGCATGGAAAGGAGCTGTTTAAGGAAGATCATCAAAACCAAGTCTAAACGCCCACCGCAGAGGAGAAACCCTCCATATCATCACACAAAAGGACTGTTGGCATTCATCGGTTCCAGAAACCTTAGTGTGGCCTGAATTGCTCCACATGGGTTTCAGTGCTCACCCATACCCGCAGGGACTTACCCAGTCGCAGCAGTATGGTGGACACCTCGGCCAGCTTACCGCCAGGCACTGGTGCATTGTACTCAGGTTTGCTCCAGCTGACACCTGCTCGAATTAACCTCGAATTTATGTAGTCTCTGCAGAGAGCCTTGGCTTGGGACACGAGCTCCTTGTCAGTGGGAGACCTGTCAAAAACCTCCATCACCTCTGCGGCAAAGACTGAGGAGCGGCGTAGCACTTCCATCCTTGGCTGGTGAACCCACACCTCAGCATCCACTTACTGGAAGGCTGAGCTGATGCCCTAGTTGAGAATCTGCAGGAACTGTGTAGCAATCCTCCGGTCCTCTGGTTTGTCACAGCTCCCAGCAGCTATTCTCAAAAGGCCAGTTTTTCATTGTACCTGGTGAATAAAAGCACCTGTAAGTCCTCTGGCATTGCAAAGATGTAAATCAGAAGCCCAAGTATTACACCTGACAGTTAGGCTAAAGTCAGTAGTATCATATTTGCAAAAAATCTGTCTCAGTGCATCTTACAGACAGGGGGCAAAGTCCTTCACCTTCCCGTCACTCTGACTCCTCACTGGCAGCATGACCCACAGAAGGGCTGCACTTTTGAGCTACCAAGGTGTTTCCTCTTTTCCAGTTCAGATTCAGCAGTGCTGCAATCACCCTTCAGAGAGACTGGATGGCCAGAGCGTGGAAACAATTCGTAGAATGCACAGACAGTCTTAGTTTGCTTCAATTAAACTGGAAAAAAAATGAATCCCAAATACCAGCTATAGTAACCTCAACCAGATGTCAGCAGACATTCCAGCTCTGTGGGTCATGGATCTTCCTGAAGAAATGGCACTATTGTAACAACAGGGGTATGGGTGCATCTGAAATGTCTGTGTGCCACATTCCCACATTAAGTTTTAGTTCTGCCACTCTTTTTCTCTTTTTCTCTTTCTCTTTTGTTTTTCTTTTATCTAAATCAACGTGCATAGCACTTCTCAAAAACTTTTAGCAATAGCAGAGAGAGCAAATCAGTAAAGCAGATTTTTAAAAAGTTTTCAGGTGAGGCGTCTAAAGAGAAAATTCAGAGGCACCTGAATTCATCTGTTGACCTGACATTTTAACCCAGGGCTGCTTTTGAGGTCAGAGTCAGACCGGTCTTTATGCAGATGTTAATAAAAGTATTTTTCAGTCCCCAGTTTTAGACATCTACTTTCAATAACAATTTTCAACCAAAATAAAGCCAGTTCTTTTTGTTTTTCCCAATGAAAAATATATTTACCTCTCGTGCTGCACTTTCCCCCCCTCAGTGATTTCTTTTGGGGTTTGGTTTCGTGTTTCTCTGGAAGATCTGCATCAATGAGCACCTGGTTTAGGCTTCGCAGGGTGCTGTCCCACTCCTCGGGGGAGCAGCAGCCCCCGCCGTGGCTGGGCACGGCTCCCGCCGGTGCCTCCTTGCCCAGCCCTGCCCGCCGCGCATCCCGGCCCGCTCCGCCGGGATCCTCGGGGCTGGCTCTGCTGCTTTTAAGGGATTCGGGCGCCTGAGGAAGTCTTCTCGCTTTAGCCTTGTAAGGAAGATGAAATAACCGGGAGGTGGGGTTGCTATAGGCAGAGAGCGACGCTTTCTCCTCCCCTTTCTTCTCTCTTAAGGAGGTTCTCTGGGGTTCTCCTGCGGATGCGCAGGGGCTTGGTTGGAGGACTCACCTTCGGGGGGAGGCAGCAGCATAACTTCAGGACCAGGTTGTCCCCTGTAAGAGGCAGCGATGAGTGCCCTGCTGATACAGGAACAGCCCCCGGTGCGTTCCCGGGGCAGCCTCCGCAGGGTGGATGTTGGCCGCTCGTTCCACACGGCAGCCGAGTGGGGGAACTGCCGGGTGCCACACTTCGGTGGTGGGCTAATGCCACTTCAAAATGATGGAGGTTACCCCAGGCAGCTACAGCCTGGGGCTAAAGCAAGCAGTGTTTGCATTCCCCCAGACTACGCGTGCTCTGGTGGGTTTGCTGATAGGAAATAGCCCAGAATGACGTGCTTTGCAGGAACACGTCCATTCCATCTCAGTGCCTTAAACTATCGTTTAAACTTGAAGGAAAACATTTCAATTTGTTCCAACATACTTAGAAATTAATTTCATCATCACCTGCTTATTGCAACATTACTGTATTGATGCCACAGTGCTCAACTTTTTTCCCACCTGTATGTGATACCAATTCCACTCAACAGCCCACATACTGATGTTGGCTTTACATGTCATGGTTTGAAGAAAAAGAAGTGTTAGACATAGAAGCTCCCTGCAGACAAGAAATTCTACCAGTCCAAACACAAATTCTTCCGAACAATTTGTAGATTAACGACTGGGTATGTGGCATATTCAAAATACAGCCTTTCCAAAAGGAGGTGGGAAGCAAGAGGTTGCCATCTCTTGCTTGGTGCCTTGGAGAAAAGACAGAGGCAAGTACAGTGTTGATCACAAAAAACCCCCAGCACAAACCTGCACCACTGCCAGTCTCAAAGCTGAGGGATAAAAAGGAACAAATGAACTGCGTGAAAAAGCCTTATTATATAATGCATTGAATACTCTGGCCAGCATCCAACACACAACTCCTGCACAGGCTTAATACAGAGCATATGTTCTGGTCAGGCATCCACGGGCTTGCCGGAGGGTGCTTTGCTTCGTTGGGAAGGGGGCTGTGGGAAAGGCTCTTTTCCCTCCAGCAACAGATCCTCTTCCTGACCTGGCTTCTTCTGGGAAAGGAGCAGGGTTAAGGAGAGCTACGTGTATGCAGCAGCAGTCATCTGGGGACCCCTGGCCTAGCTTGATATGGTCATGTTTAGATGGCAATAGTGACTGTGCATCTCCAGCACTAGAAGTATTTGCTCCAAGATTCTCTCAGGAATTTGTTTTTATCCACTAGCCTTCCTCAGATTTAAACACAGTCCCTATAGACAGAGTCCCTGAACCAAGACCAGAGATTCTGTGCTACTGCCCATCCCTAACGCACCCCTTCTCTGCAGGATGGAAAAACCATATTTTTGTCTTTGCAAATCCGATGGCTGAAAAATAATCAAAAATTACATCTCAGCTTCCTGCAGCAGCTGACAGCTTGAACCAGGAGTCCTGTTTAAACTGTTCCTATTCAGTAGAACTCTGAAACAAAGATGAATGCTTAAATATCTGTATAGCTTAACTAATGATAACATTTCCCAGAATTCTGGCAAATATGCAAGTGCCACAGTGCCTTGCATCTCTCTGTGGGTGCCAAACCCATCCCACGTGTTCCCTGCCTGACTGTCACAGCGTGCAGCACCCCCTCAACTTCCACCCGGCAGCAAAGACACAAACACTAGAAACATGAGGGCTGTGTATAATAAACCAAACTGTGTATTAAAAAACCCCCAAAAGTCTGTTGTATTTTACCTATATTATTTACACACTAAAAATACAGCTTCACACCAAAAGATACCCCTATAAATAAAAACAGATGGAACCACAGCATGCAGCACTCAGCTGACCGCAGAAGAAGAGGGTGCTACAATCCAAGGAGCTACTGGTGTAATCTGAGCCCCTTTTTCCACAGCATGTTTAGGCTACAACACTTAAGAGACTAGCTCTATACTGGTAAAACCCTTGTGGCAAAGGAGTATCCGGAAACACCGCAGAAACAGCTCCCACTGTTCCCAGGGGTAGCTGTTACAGCTGGAACAACAGGCTCCACACTACAGCTCCTGCCAGTCTCCCATGGGGTGAGCTTGTAGCATTCGTTTTGTAAAGCCAGGGAACCACAGAGGTATGATTACATTTTTTAAGCACATTGAGTGAAAGCAAACCCTGGAGAACCCACATCAGCAAGAACACAGCAGTGGTCTGAATGTGGATAGCTTATGCTCAGTATTGAATGGTTTAAGCATTAGAGAAGTAAGTGGCTGGAAAGGCCTTTTAACAGTTGCAGTGGAAGCAAAATAGCTAGCTAATTGTGAGCACACTGAGCTTCTGAAAGGGTCTGCATGGTATGGTTTCCTGCGATAGCACAAGAATGACTCCAAGGGCCCCCAGGAGGTCATTGCCAGCCTTGTGTTCACACAGCCTGGTTTCTATCAGAGCCATTGTTTTGTTTCGCCTCCAGTGCCCCAGCCACTTCACACAGCCTACAACAACCCCAGCAGAAACTGCACACTGTAACACAGAGGACTCATGTCCTGAAACACCTGCAGAGTAAGGGCTTAGAGAGCAGAGGGATGCCAGAGCACACAGTTCTCAGCCAGAGAGCCTGAAAAACAACCCCACCAGCCCCCACCTGCTACAAGAGGCTTTCCTTGGGAGAGAGGTGATGCTCTGGCAAAACACTGACACTGTAACCAGCCCAAAGCCTTCTACCAAACCATTCCTGTACCTTCTACACTATCCCACCGGATTTTACCTACTGCCTTCTCCCACTGCCTCTTCCCGTCTGATCCTTGCAGCAATACTTCAATTCTGTGTCAAGTTATGGCTTACCACTGCAAAAACAGCCACCATGTCAGGCTTTAGGTTGCAAAGTCATACAGGAGGAGCAGGCAGGATAGAAGAAACACTTCTTTTTAGACAGAAATATTTTGCCAGCTGCAACAGGAAAACAATACATGGAAACAGCAGCTTAATGGGACCCGAGCAAAACACTGAGGCTTTTTGAGCATTTCTCATGATTCTGAAGGGTTTGATCCAAAGCCTCCTGAAAGCCAAGCAGTTATTTGTATTACTTGCATGATGGGATCCCCTGGAGCACCTTTCCTGGAGCAGGATTTTACAGTGCTAAGTGTCATGTGCCAGACCAAAGAGGATATGTCACAGCGAATACATCTTTCACAGCCTTGAGACTGTTCTCTTTCATGAGAATATGGGTCTAATGACATAAACACATCAAGTTTAGCAACCAATCCGTTACTTAGGTTTCTGGCATAGATTATCACTGATTCCCCGCATTTTCTTCTCTTAAACCGCTGTAGACACAACTTCCTTGTTACACATATGTTTTGACAAAGGCAGAACAAAGACACTGTGTACTCCAGAACTGACATACGAACACAGTGATGGGGAGACTGTAGCATGACTTTAATGTTAGCAAGCAGTGCCATGAGTTGAATCACAGAACACGTCTACCTTCCTGAGTCTCATTCTGGAAATGTTGCCTGAGAAGAGTTTAACCAAGCATTGCTCCTCACGTGTCAAGTCAGCAGCTGCCCACTGTAAAACAGCAGCTTCTTGCTAAATCCAGGACTTTGATGAGGCTGCGTTGCCAGCTCAAGAACCTAACTGGGTAGAAATAACTGTTTTGGTTGTTCCCTATCCTCTAATTTGCTTCAAAATGACACATTTTACTGAATGGGTCATCTCATAACCAAGAAGGTGGCAGACACAAAGAAGAAATAAGAACTTTTTAAGTCATTAAACAGCTATAGCTTTGTTTTGAACACAAATAAATTATTTACATACCAGACTACTGAAATAGAAAAGGCAGAAAACACCTAGTGAAGTCACTACCACCAAGACAGCAAAGAGGACTCCCTTTTCAAGCTCTCACCCACAAAGGCAGAGGGTGAGCTTCTGTCTCAGTCTAGCAATTGATCACCCATGAAGTTTGGGAATCAGCTCACACTTACATGCAGGATATCTGTACGTGGACAGGTGAAGACAGGCAGGTGCCTCTGCCTGCGATGATCCTGAAATCTCAAGGGCCTGAAGTGGGTGCAGGCACATCTGCACTGGTTCAGCTGCTTTTATGAGCTCCAACACATTTATCTGCTGCTTTGAGACACATGCTGGGGCATGGACATGTCCTACACAGGCAAATGGATTGCTGGATCTGATAACCACAAGGCAGGACTCTACCCTGCACACAGTTTCATACCCTAAGCATGCTCCAAGGGATTTAGACTCAATTTTGCATACCCAGAATGTAGCCTTACTTTTATTTAAACCCTTACTGACATTTGGAACGGCTCTTCAGTCTTAGCCTCCAGTGCTGGGCAGGGCAGCAACTATGCTTTTTTTAAAAAAACCTGTTGAGAGGAGAGGAGAGGAGAGGAGAGGAGAGTTCAGCAAGACCTAGGAAGCTTCTTAGTGCACTGCTTCTTGCCCAGCCTGCACGTTTCCTGCTGTGCATCAGACTCTAAGCACCTCACATTGGCATGACAACAGCAAACATCTGGCCAGATGTTAAAAGTCTTGCTGAAGATGCTCAGGGTGGACCCACTTCAATCAGTGATTCAAACCAACTTTAATCGTATGTAAGAATCAGCAGGCAGGAAATTGTGTTTGAGGTCACTGATTTCAATCTGGGTTTATATTTGGTTCTAAGAGAGGGTGAGCCTCAGCCTTGCAGGAATTAAGCTCTGTTTCTTTGCATCTGAACACAGCTCAGTGCTATAGTTTTTTTCTCAGCTGTAAAGGAGGAGTGATGTGTATTTAAGCAATTCTACAGCTGATACAAAACAAATCTGAATGTGTCCAGGGTGTTTTATCCTTAGTAGGTTATTTTTATGTCATGTTGCTAGTGTATGCCCCCTTGAACATTCATACAAATGCAATTTAAAAAAAGATAGAAATAAAACAATGTCTTTGTGTCCCAAATTAAACTAGCAAACATTAAGTTGAAAAGGTTTTAGAATGCAGAAAGCATCCAAGGCAAAAAAACTTCACAACACAGAACACTTCTTATTCAGCTACCGTACTGAGTCAACTGTTGAAATGAATAAGCAGCTTGAGACCAACAGACTTTTCTGGGGATGAAGTTGAAACTTCATAGGGGTTGCACTCTCTTCTTGAGGTGGTTCAGTTTGTAAGCCGACTACAAGGAGCTAGAGAGGCAGGGAGGGAGGAAATTAAATCTACTACATATTGGGAACTACTTTTCACAGAGAACCTAAAGAACAACCTCAGCATAAGCAATGCTGGTTGCTTGTATTTTGCAAGACACTCACATATCACTCTGCTGTGCCTTACATCACTTTAGAATTTCAACAGATGCACACAGTTCTGATAATTTTGTTTTACAGCAAAGAAAGGGCTTAAATTGGACTTGATGATGTTAAGGATCTTTTCCAACCTAAATGATTCTATGAAATATTTATTTACCTACATGAATAAACTCTAAGGAAAACTTGCACTAAATGTTCCCTTTAACATTCCAGAAGTTTCACCTGAGGAAGGCACAACCTGAACTGGCAAACCAGAGTGCTGTATCCCACGGGCCATACAGGGGAGAAACACCAGCAACGCTCCAGCCAGTTTGAATCCAAAGTCACTCAGCAGCAAGGAGGAGGTTAATCAGTGAAACGAGAATTGGGGGAAGTGTTTTCAAAGAATGAAGCAGAAATACGCAAAACTACAGTTCTGAGGAAGGGAGGTGTCTCAATCCATCGAGGAGGTTCAGCTGAAGTGCGTGGTTACTCCAGCAATCACAAGTGAAGGGGTAGTGCTCGTGAGGGAGGGAGATGGTGCTGTTCAGCATCATTCTGTGTGGCAAAGGCAGTGAGAAATACCTCATCAGATCACACATTTAAGAACAGCTGGATTGGAGAGGAGCAAGACACGTGAGAAACCCCCCCGGGGAGTGAGCTTTCCACTACAGCCAGACACTGGGACCAGTTAAGCACATCTCTCACAGCCCTCTGTGAGGAGGCAGCCACCAGACCTTGTATGCTTCCTGCCAAACGTTTGTTGTTTGAGGGACAGAGGTGCCCCTCTAGTGGAAGTCACAAAGTAGGGTAGGTGCACGGCACGAGCCATTTAACAGGTTTAAAAGAAGTAGATGATGCTTATTGTGAGTTATCAGAGCAAAATCAGATCGACACAGACCTGCACGGGGTCTATGCCCTATTTCTCTTGCACACTCCCAAATCATGATTTCACTCAAGGTCTGATCCCTCATTTCCTGGTAACCACAGACCAATTCCTCCGGATAAAAGCCAAAGCACAAAATTTCTTGCTGGAACTAACATATATACATACATTTTGTTAGAAGAAATATAATCCGTGTGATATAAGGAGAACTTCAGTTCTGGAAGCAGCCATGAAATCAGGCCACTGCAGTGTGAGACTGATTAAGTGATTTACATAAACTGTCACTGAACCTTGCAGAAACTCACATGACAGAGCTGGTAATGGTAGCTGTGGTCTAGACAGCAGGGGCCAAGAAAGTGTTCATTAATAAATACAAATTTGATGCTGGCACTAATCCCTTATCAGAAAGAGGCATAAAAGAGGGGGTATCTTTGCACCTTCTTGTTTTACAAGAGGACAGAAAAAGCTTTTCCTAATGCAAGCAACTATGCATTTAATCAGGTAACTCTGCATCTTCCTGTTTACAAATGTTTCTGGACAAATACGAGCAAAGAGGAGTCTTTCCTTAACAAAACATGGATTGTTAGTTTTCCCTTTTCACAAGGTGTCTGGGATGGACAGCATGGGAGTTCTGTCTCCGAAACACATGCATCCTAATAATTGGTTTTATTTAAGTGTTATATTTTAATGGCATGAAGAACATGTACTGATAAGAAAAAAATTCCATCAGCAAGGGGAATAACAGCTGTCGAGTCACCTGGGGAGAGAAAGAAGGGGTTTTTCTCTGTAAGGCCTTGAATACTGAACTCAGACTCGGGGATCAGCTCTACAATGGGTTTACTCCACTGAAGAAACAGTGGTTCTCAACACACAAATGTAACTGAGTTTCCTTCCCATTTGAGTCTCCAAATGGCTCCCATGCATTGGAATTGTTGTCACAAATCAGGTCAGTTCAGTCAGTAAAAGCTTCAGAGAGACGCAGTAGAAGTTTCACAGAGAAAAGCTTGAACGCAGAAGGGGTCAGAAGCATCTCAGGAGAAGGAGTTAGGCTGTCATTCTGAATTGCAGAGATCTCTGTCAACACAAGTATGACCACATTGTGGTTTTATCAGAATTACTGCTGAGTACTCGTGTTCCTAGTTTGGACATGGGTGAGAAAGCAGGCATCTGGCCAATCTGCACAGGCAATAGGCAGGCAATTAAAACAGGCTTTTTTCCTCCAGTAGTGCCATCTTTTTCTCCTCATTTTCCTGGGTGGTTAACTCAAATGGATTCAACCCCATCTAGCAGCTCTGATTTAAAAGCAGGTAGGTAACTGAAGCACAAGGCCATGCTAGCAGTTCAGCGGAGCATTTTGTTCTCTGTTTTAAGGAGCATTTACATTAATTGCCAAAGGTGCTCCGTGGTTCCAGACAGAACTCCATCTTGTCCGGTGAGCACCAGCTCCATTCCTCAGGTAAACTGTATGCCAGCACCCATCCTTTGTCACTCAGTTAAGCAGAGGTCCAGCTCCCCACCTGCGTACAGCTTCCAGGGTAGTGAGAAGAGACTAGCAGGAAAGTGAAAATCTCCCCAGGAATGATACTATCAACATCCATTCCTGCCTCAACCGAGCACAGAGGTCCTGCAAGAGTCCAGGGTTCAGCTTCATCATCTTAAACTCTCTTCTACCACTAGACAGGAACATAGCTTGGAAGAACAGCACTCCATGCTCTCGGCTTGGAAAAATTCTAGTTTAATTTAGGGATTAGTCACTGTGGGAACCAAAGGGCTGAGCCAACAGGAGAGTCAGCTGCGCTCTGAGCTATACAGCTGCGTCACTCCACTCTTGCTTGTTCCACTTCGCCAGCAGAACTGGGAGATTAAGGCTTTCTTTGCTCAACACTCAAGGCAGCCTTAAGAGCCACAATATCAGCAGAAGGAAAGGCCCATGAAGTCAATATTGCAAGATTTGTAGGCTGAAAGCTGAAATGAGAGGACTTTAGATTTAACGGTCTGCAACAGTCTCCATTCAAGCAGGGATCTCATGGAGAGCTATCATCAAAGCAAGTGGATTTCTACAGTACCAGCTCAGTCTGATGTATCTTGTAAGGGTACGGATTCCTCTTTGAATTCCTCCTTGCATTCTACAGGGAGCAAGGTTTAAGGCCTGGAGCAGTACATTACTGTCAAAACAAAACAGTTGCTTCATGCCCATCAGTAGCTGTGATGCCCCCAGGTAGAGCAGAACCAGTCAGCCCTATGCCTCACACCAAAGGGAGGTGCAATTTATGTTTAGAGCACTGTGGTACTTTTCACTAAATCTGGGTAAGATACTACTGCAGTTCAAAACCTTCACCAAAAAGAAAGGTGAGTGGGGAGAACATCCCCATTTAAAACTGTCAATGTAGATTGCAAGTTCAAGCAGAGACTATTTTGGCATGAGCTTGAGTAGCATCTGGTATACAGAAGCTCAGTGGCCAAGTCCAGATGCAAACTCTAAATCACAGCAAAGGGGAAAGCTGCTGGTGAAGTCCAACTCTGGCTTCTCTCTGTACAAATGCGGCTTGAAAGCTCCACTTTGCACTGGCTAAGGGCATATACCTTGGGCAGGGGACAGATTCAGAAGGATGATCTTGTCCAGAAGATAACTTTCCTTCTGTTCTTGCAGTGTTACTGCTGAACTGCAGAGTGCATCAATAGTGCTCTCCCACTTCACTGTGCTCCAAAAGCACAATACAGAAAACCTCCTGGCATACCAAAGGAGTTGGAATACCTCCTCTCTGAATAAGCACTGCAGAACTGAGAGTTGTTCTGTTGCACTTTTCACAGTGAAGTTTTAAGTTGTGTATCTTGCTAAGTAACTGCACTGTCAGGGAGAGCACTCAGCACCTGGTGCACCCTCCGAGCCCCGTGCTCCACAGCTCAAGTGCTACCACTTTCCAGGGCTCTCCAGGCCCGAGGTGCCCGAGCTGCCGCAGCAGATAATGTCTCATGGCGACTCCACAGAGCAGTGCAGAAAACACTGAGGTGCCAGACCTGATGCCATCCAGCCACGAGGTAACCCACTCGCTCAGCAGCTGTTTCCACCTGGATGCAGTCTCCGTCCCCCCCCGTGACACACACTGCACGCTCTGCCATCATTGTCCCCAGGGCAGCCGTGAGAAACTGAGCCAGGCTTGGCCTGGGCCAGGCACCAGGAACGCTCAGAGTCGCAGAGTCGCTATCTGGCCCCCAGCCACCACCTCCCCTGCTCCCTTCTCCTCCACCGCCGAGTTACCGGCTCTCGGCACCGCTTCAGGCACCGGCACGAATGGGTGCGGGAGGCGGGCGGAGTTACTCGCGAGGAGAGGAAAGAGCAGCAGCGGAGTAACGGCGGAGTTGGGAGAAGCTGGTGCTGCTGCGGGCTGTCCTCCCGCAGGAGCGGGGCTGCGGAGCGCTGTTGCCACCTGGTGGCACCAAGACAGAGAATCATAGAGCCATAGAACATGCTGAGTTGGGAGGGACCCTCCAGGACCATCGAGTCCAACTCCTGTCCCTGTGCAGGACACCCCAGGGTCACACCATGGCCTGAGAGCATCATCCAAACGCTGCTTGAGCTCAGGCAGGGTTGGTGCTGTGCCCACTGCCCTGGGGAGCTGTGCCAGTGCTCCACCACCCTCTGGGTGACAAACCTTCTCCTGACACCCAACCTGAACCTCCCCTGATTCAGTTCCTCCTGTCACCCCCAGTCCTGTCACTGGTCACAGGAGTGAAGAGATCAGTCCCTGCCCCTTCTCTTCCCCTCGGGAGGAAGCCATAGACTGCAATGAGGTCACCCCTCAGCCTCCTCTTCTCCAGGCTGAACAATCCAAGTGACCTCAGCCGCTCCTCATAGCTCATCCCTTCTGGGCCCTTCACCATCCTCGTGCCCTCCTCTGGATGTGCTCCAGCAGTTTGATGTCCTGCAGAGCCCCAAACTGCACCCAGTGCTCGAGCTGAGGCCACACCAGTGTGGAGCAGAGCAGGACAATCCCCTCCCTTGACCAGATGGGCCACACTGTGCTTGATGTACCCCAGGACAGGGTTGGCCCTCCTGGCTGCCAGGGCACACTGCTGGCTCATGTTCAGCTTGCCATCAGCCAGGACACCCAGGTCCCTCTCTGCCACGCTGCTCTCCAGCCACTTGTTCCTCAGTCTGTTTGCTCCTAAAACCACTTGCCAGCCTCGAGAGGCACAAAAGGTCCCTGACAGTCCAGTCTGCCTGGCCAGGGTGCTGGAAGGGCCCTGCAGACCCACTGCAGGTGTGTGTGTGGGGGGGGCAACAGGGTGGAAAGCCCCGAGCTGCTGCAGGCTGAGCCAGCCCCAAGGCTCTAACAACAGTGCCAGGCTCATGTCCTCACCTCAAACACAGGCTGGCCACCACACGCCCAGGGACTGGAGGACATCTCACCAGCCATACGTGCTGCTGTGCTCAGTTCTCTAAGGGCAGCCTGCAGGGGCTCTGACAGCAGGGTCACAGCAAGTTTCTCAAGAGGCACAGAACAGTGTAAATCTGGCTGTTTTGAGTAATTCATACAGAAAAATCTAAACCAACTACGAACAAACCCCTTATTGGAGCAGTTTCACAAGCCAGAGCAGGTACAATGTAGAGCAATAGCTCTTGAGGTCCTTTCCTCATGGTTTGTTCTGGCCATAATTAGTTCCAGCCCCAGGCAAGTCTGCAGACGCTGCCTACTCACCAGCATTCCTGCTTTTATCAGTGGACTGGGCTCCAGGCAGACCCTTCTGAAGATGTCTTATCACACTTGTGAACCTCCCCAGCCACCCCCTTTCTGTCTGACCCAAGTAAGTATGCAACGGATGGGGGAACAGTAACACAACTGCAACACTTCTACCTTCAAGTGGGGAAGCAGCTTTGTCTCACTGAAGAGTTTTGTTCTGGAATGTACCTGGTGAAGGGCAGGAGAGCAGGCTACAGGACCCCTCATGATTCACTCAATGCTTCCCAGCAAAAAGTGAGAGCTGCGTTACATTATTGGAACATTTACGAACACATCCGTCAGAGCTTCTTGTAGCAACTACTCCTGCTTTCCTCAGCACTCCACAGAAACACAGCCAGGTGTAGCAGCTTATTGGGCAGAAGCTGGAAATGCCTCTCCCAAGATTTCTCTTTTATGAGAGAATTACGTGGGTTATCTCAAGGAGTGTTTGTGCCACACTGCCAGCAGAGAACAACACTTTTCTGAAATAATTACTCTTTTATAGAGAGAACTTTAAGCAATTTTGATCCACTCACCTCTGACCAAGGCTCCTGTTCTGTGGGCAGCAATGCAGCAGCCTTCACAGCCAGGCACAGCTGGATGGGGGCACGGGGACAGCAGCACTGGCTGCCTTCATGTGCTTTCAGAACTGAGGTGAGGTTTGGGGAGGGGTGGTGGCAGAGTTGAGTGAAGACTTGTTTAAGTCTACATTTTTTGTCACCAACTTTTAATCTAGTTTTTGTTTATTCTCCATTCTTCATGCTTATACTTCTAACAGGAAAAAAATAGAGAAGGGAGAAGAAAAAAATTAACTAAACCGGCATATCCTCTTTAAAATAATAACTTTAAAAAAGTTATTTCTTCTCTGTTGTGAGAAGAAACCCCAACAACACACAGATGTCTCTGTTTTTTAGCCTTATTTAGCCCACAGCCATAGCATGGGCAGCCATACGGGCAGCAAACATGCATGCTTACATGTGCATGTATTTGACTCTTCCCTGCTCATGGTTTTTGACCAATTTTAATCAGTGTGGGAAAGGGAATAGGAACCCCAAAACGATGAAGTTCCTACAATTTTGTGAAGCAAAAGGTTAAGAACTTCCTAATACTGCTAGGAAGGGAAACACAAACCAGCAGAAGATAGGGACAGCAGCAAGGCTGGCTCGGCTCCTGGAGCTCACTTTTGTGCCTACCTGCTCCAGGGACAAAGTAACCAATCGTGCTATCCTACAAACCCAGGAGGAGCTGCCTGCTCCCCCTGACAGCCAGAGTCAGGAGACAACACAGTCCTGCCCAAGGCTCCCTTTCCCACAGCTCTGCTATCCAGGGCCAGGCGAATGCTTTAACCCTAAACAGCAAGTGATAGATGTTTTGTAAGCCTGGGCACTCCAGCGTGTAATTAACTCCCTGCTGCTTTCCTCTAGCTGAAATATTTCCTCTTTTCCATTTGCTTAGCTGGCTTTTTTTAAACATGGATCTCTTGAAGGCAGGGACTGGGTTTCTTTCTGTGGAGGTCCAGCTCTTAGTGCAACGCACAGGTAGTTTCTGGGTGCTGAAGCAACATTTATGTATCTGTAACTTGTAGTGTGATTGTTCTGTGATCACAATTGCTAACTTTTATTTTTTTTTTTAAAAAAGGAGCTAGACTGCTAGAAATAGAGCACTGACTGAAAAAAAAAAGAGAAGCAAGAAGAGCAAGAAGACACTTCTATTTCCCTTTGGCTGCCCTTGATATATTCTGGGAATCAAACGAGGTGGCAATGGACACAAACGTGCCATCAATAGCCACAGAGACATCAGGGCAGCCTGCTTCCCCAGGGACAGAAATTTCTTTCTGCATTCTTACAAGCACGTTAATATTCTCCCCACACAAGAAAGTCTTACAATTGTCTCCAGCCCTATACATGCAGCTTGTCCAAACTAAAGTGACCAGCTGTTGACCTGTATGTGGTTTCTTCTAGGTGGTGACCAGACCACAGCTGCCCTGTGACCTCTCCTGCCCACCCCTGGACCCTGTGGCTGCGAGGCAGGCTGCCCACAGGTCCCAGGAGGAACACCAGCCTACATTTGAATCCCCTCTGTCTCCTTTGCTTCTGGGCCAGCTCTAGAACAGCTGGCTTTTGCAATTTGAGATGCATTCCATGCTAATCCCACATGTTGATTATCCTTTTTAAAGATTTGCCCTAAATTAAGCTGACAAAACAAGTTAATTGCTGCTCTCCCTGCAGTCATTAGCAGCTCCATCCTGACACTGTACCACCCAAAGGTTTGTGGATGAGCTTAGTCACACCGTGTATGTTCAGACTTGGCACGTTAATTAACATAAACATTTTTTTGGTGAGACTTTTGCCCTCTTGCCTGATGCGGAGAATGAAACTACATGGCTAAATTAATGAGTTTCCATGACAGGAGGAGGAGAGCTGAGCTGTCAGGGTAAATGAGTCCTGAGTAGCATAGACTGAGACTCACAGCTTACCCCCGTGAGGGGCGATCTGTGTGTGTGCAAGCAGTGAACGGTTCAGCCCTTGGTCCCTGCTGCAGCAGAACTGGAGCAGGACTCAGTTCTCCTTCGATTCCACTGTGTGGTCCTCGATCTCCTAAATCAAGGTGTTGTGCTGGAATAGGGATGTTCATGAGACAAGTTGATCATATTTTGTGGGGCTAGAAGAATGGTCCTGCAGGTATAAACTCAAGCAATCCAGGGATTTGACAGGTAAGACCTTTGTTGAAAACCTTCTAGCTGAGATACAGTTCATTTAAATACAAAGATATCATCTCATTACAGGAGTATTCGATACCAGTCCTTATCTAATTGATGTTTTCACTCAAGCACCTCCAAGTGCTGGACGGTGTGATCAGGGGGCAGTGAAAGATGTGAGAGGGCTCCTGGACTCACCTGTCCCTGCAGCAACACACAGCACAAGGTTGTTCCTCTCACTACAGCCCTTCACAAGGGCAGCACAAACTCATCATCAGAAGGAACAGCTTATGGCAGACCTTTGTGTACAGGCAGAGCTTGGCAGAGTTGTGTCTGTTTTGTTCATGGCGAGGAAGAAAATTCCAGCCCAGTTTTCAAGTTGCCTGGAAACAGAGGTTGTGTGAGTTAGGTGGGCTTTTTGTTCATTTGAACCCGTTCATCAGTCACCGATATTAGAGCACGTGGAGAAAAAAACAACCCCACAAGGCCCACCCTGGGAAACGGGCGATTCCAAAGCCCTCAGGCCCTGCGCTGCACCCCTCCTGCTCCGGGCGGGGACCGGGGTCTGTCCCTGCCCTGGGCCTCGGCTCCTGGCCCTGTCCCGGGC
>VZRW01003597.1:389577-439143 GCA_013398125.1 Aegotheles bennettii
GTGGCGGTGCTGGGCTGGTACTGGGGGGGAGCGGAGGCCTCTGGAGTCGTGTGCTGCGGAGCACAGGGTCTGGGGGAGCACTGGGGAGCACTGGTGGGGAGTGCCCAGGGGTGGCGTGGTGCTGGGGTTCCCCGAGGAGGGAGAAGTGCACTGGGGAGCTGAGCTGTGCCAGTGGGTGTGCTGGGGAGAATGGGAGCAGAGGGACACCCTCCGTGAGAGCATTGCCGGGGAGCTGTTAGGGGGAAGGGATTGTCTGAGGATCACACCTTGGGCTGGGCTGGGCACGGTGCTGGGGCTGTAGTGGTGACTGTGGAGCACGGCGAGGTGATGGTGGGTGCCTGAGCCTTTGTCAGTGTGCATCACCAAAGTGGGGTTCCTCGATACATCTGAGGCACGTCTGGAAAGAGCTGGGAAATGGGGGTTTGCAAGGAGGGGCTGGGGTACTTAGAATGGGCTGGTGGGTTCCAGGGCAACTGGGAACCAAGGAGACAGAAGATGCAGGTAGCTCTTTTGAGGGGATGAGCCAGGCTCTGGGAACCTCAAGCTAGAGCTGTTGTTTTCTTGCTTGTCATAGCTGACCAGTGGATGAGAAGGCATCGCTTTCCCACTGTGCTGCACCATCCCAGCCCTCCCTGGCTTTGCGGCAGCGGATGTCTGACCCTCCTGCAGGCATGGCTCACCTGAGAGAGTTTGCCAGCCAGGTAAGTGGCAATTAAAAGTTTGTTTTAAACTCTTGTATCAAGAGCAAATGTAACACCCTCAGAAAATCACTTTTTGCCACTCTTTATCTCTCTTGCACACATCTCAGCTTACTCCTGCTGGCCCGTTGATTTGTGTCTTACTCCATGGTGGTGTTGCACTGGCAGGGTGAGGTTGCCAGCCAGGAGGGGAATTCTTTGCCCAGTGTGGTGCCTTTCTCTGAGGTTAACTGTGTTCTTCCTACGGAGACAGGAGTCATTGGCCCTGGAAGTGTTTTTGGGAGCAGAAAAGCTGTGTGTAGGCTGTGCCAGACATACCTGGCTGAAGTGTTCATGTCGGTAGCCTGAGAGAAACAGTGCTTGTAACCTTAATACATGAGAAGCAGTGATATTTGACACTTCTGAGAGGGAGATGAGCCTCAGTAGACACGGCTGAATCTTGTTGTGATGACATTTTCATCAGAGGAATGTGGAAGGATGATGTCATGACTTGGGACTAAAAGCTGAACCACATTAATAGCGTTGGCTTCAATCTTCTTTCTTCTGAACTTGGTTGTGGAGTGTGTTTGATTATTGGCAGATGTCAATACAGAGTGTGGGTCTTGTTAAACCAGGTCATGTGACAATTTTTGGCATTTTCCTGTTCTGCCTCTAGGTGTAGAATTATAATACTAAAAGCTTTAGTGGTTTGAGATGCTGCTCTCTCCGAGCCTTGTCTGATTTAAAATTGATTTGCAATGCATCTTAGTTTGCATGTTGTCTCTCACATAAACTGCTTCCCCAAAGTGTGTATGGAATTAAATGCAAATATAGTGCTTGAGTGAGTCATAGTACAGGGAGAGGAATGAAAGGAGTGGGAAAGGATGCTGTCTGGTTAGAGCTGAGAACTGAGCTCTGTAGCTATACAAAGGAGGTTGCTCAGAAGCTTTTTTGTACACAACATTCACTAATGAAGCTTATCAGAGTTCCAGTGGTCTCATCTCTGAGTTTATTATGCAAATGTAAGGCAGTCTCAGATTCTGTCATCCCATGACTCTCTGTCTGGTCCTGGAACAGGAAAGCAGTCTGTGTTATCCATTCCTCAGGTCTCTTCAGGAACCCTTGATGGGACCTTACAGTCTGTGTCACTGAGGCTTGCTGGAAGGGCAGTGGGAATTGGCCTCTGCACCAGCGTTCAGGGAGTGGTGGGAGGCATTGTGAGAGACTGAGACTTGGGTTGGGATGTCAGAGGCTTGGCTTGGCTTTGATTCCCAGTTCTATTGCTGATGTGCAGGGTTACCTTAGGCAAATCACCAGGTTGTTTTACCTCTGTGCCTCTGTTTCCCTGCCTCAGCTTCCTCTTCTTTCTTGGCTGCTCTGTGCCCACTGCTGCAGCACAGTGGCCTCTGGTCTTTGTCAGGAGCTCTATCTGCTGGATGGTGTCTTTGCGTTAGTGTTTAATCTCTGATCCAAGCTCTGTGTCTGGTTTTGCTTTTCCTTACGTGGCCTTGAAGAAGCTGCTCAAGTTCTTTGGCTAAGCAATGCTTCACTCTCTTGAAGCTACAGTGGAGCAAGCTGGGAGTCGTAGCCAAATTCCCGTGTGTTTCATGGTGCTGAACACAGACTTCCCTTCTGTCGATACTCCAGAAGTTCAGAACTGTCTCAGGTGTAGCAGATGAATAGAGCTGTGCACAGATTTCGTATGGACAAGGGAAGCTTTTAAATCTATCCAGATACAAAGGTGATTTCCCTGAGGAGAGCACAGTGCCTGCTGCAGACATCACTGGTGGTGGCCCAGAGGTCAGTGTGGGTAAACACTGGATGGGAAGTTGGGGAGGAGAGGATGCAATGAAGGAAAAGAAGGTCAGTAGCTGAGGTTTTTAAAACCAACTTCCTCCTTCCACTGTGTTTGGCAGAGGAAAATGGTGTTTGTTTGGCTGGTTGGAAAGCATTCTGGTCAGAATTAACACTAGAAGCTGCTGTAGTTCCACATAAACCTTTGGAGGCTGCCAAACTCCCAGTCAGCCTCAGGTCTTCAAGTGTCACGGCCTTGGCAGTCTGTTTCTGTTACAGACATACAGAACACTGATTCTGGTCCCCACCTGCCCGGGGCCAAGGAGCTCTCACTTCCGTAAGTATTTAAACCTCTCCCAGTGTTCTGTGCAGCAGATGCAGGTGTGACTCTTGCTCACAGTGCTGAATATGGCTCTGTTGAGAGTGAGTTCCAGCCAGACACAGGCCAGAGAGAGGACCTTGAGCTGGTTCAAAGGGTATTTGCTTCTTTTCCCAATATGCAGCTTATCTTTCCAGGCAGTAGCTTTGAAATGAGGGTAGATATTTACCCTTCTCTGGTCTCCTCTCAGAGCCTGTGGATGTACTGTCTGCAGCTGGAGGTGGCCGAGCTTTGCCCATGCAGCAGCTGGTGTTGCTGCCAGGCTTGTCTCATGATGCACAGCAGTTCTTAATTCCTGGTGTCTGCAGTGAGTCGCTCTGTTTTAAATCATCATCAGTCGTGCTGCCAAACACCCCCATGCCTGTCACGACAGAGCATCCTTCTTTCTTGTGCTGTGAGAACAGATCCTGGAGGGTAGAAGTGGAGCACGTTGCTGGTAGATTGTCCTCATGCCTCTCATGCATGTACAACCAAGGCAGTGCTTTGTGTGCCGCCCCCCCAAAGGCTGTTCATGCCTGACTGAGCCTTCCCTAGTGTCTGACTGCTCTCAATGGGGAGAAACAGCATGAGGCTTTTCGCTGCAGTGCTGCTGTGTAATTGACATTCAGTCAAGCAAAAAGGTGTGATGAGGCAGCCATCCCTTAAAGGCCTGGCACATGGCAGCAGGACAGGAGCAGCAGCTGGTCAACTGGCTCTTCCCACCCTGACCTGGGGCTCCGCTTGGCAGCCCTGGTGCATTCTGTGAATGTGGAAGAAAATGGAAAGATCTCAAACTGGTGAGCAGCTGCGAGGTTGACAGGTGCTAATAAGCTTCTCTGAGCTATCTGTGCTCATTTATGCAGGTGTAAAACATTTCCCCTGGATTCTGTTGTTTCCAATAATGAAGTTTCCCAGGTGTGTCTGCAGCTGTGCAGCTCCAGAAGGCGGGTTTGCAGCCAGGGTGGTTCTCTGACCACAAGACTGGTGCTGAGATACATTTGTGTTTAGAAAAGGGACAGATCCTGCCTGTTACACCCTTCATTGCAGTGCTCTGCAGGTGCACATTTATTGGGGTAGGGGAGAGTCAGGCTGCACAGAATGTGCTCTCCTCCTCCTCTGTTCCCCCCCCCTTGAGCCCCCCAAGTGCAGCAGGGTGCTTCTCTCCTGAGGGAGTGATGCCCTCGGGTTGCTCTCTGCTCCTGGCACAGCCACCTCTGCTCTGCTGTCGGTGGGTGCTGAGGTGTTTCCGCCCAGCAGTCTGAACATTTGCTCATCAGCTGTGAGTTGCCATGTGGGAGCTCCAACAGGAACGTTTTTAATGGAGCAGAGCATCTGAGCAGATGTCCTGCAGGGCAGCATGATTTTATCTGTCTTAGTTTGTCATGGGAATTCAGAATTGCTTCCACCAAAATGCCACGGGGCAGTGTGTGGTGTGGTGTCCTGGTGGTGGTTCACAGGGTGTTCAGGTGGGCAGGCAGTGGCCTGCTTGGCTCAGGGGTGCGCCCGTTCCCTCCTGTGTATTTAGAGAAGGTGAAGAAATTCGATAGCAGACTCTGGTCCTGCAACAGGCATCCAGGAGACTGCAACAGTGACTGGAATGACTCTCTACCAACCTCATCCCATACTTGCTCACCAGGTTCTGGCTGTTGCTGGGTATAACTTGTGTGATTTTGGCAGCTCTGTCAAAGGATGCACATCCTCAGGCCCTCCATAAAGTCATTACTCTTGCCCCGTCACGTGGGAGCTCTGAAGCATTTCCAGATCAGTTCCAAAGTGACAGGTACTGGGAAGGTAAATCCAGTGCCTACGAAGTTTCCTTTTCCTGTTCCAACCTGCTGTGGTGGGCCTGTCTCTTCTGCTCACCAGAGCTGTTGTCCTGAGTCCCTTGGGCAAAGTTTCTGTGTGCTTGTCAGGAAGGTTTGTCTCCTTCACTGCTTTGTTCTGCAGGAGATGGGATAAGCCAATGCTGAAGTGTGGAAGCTCTTTACGAAGCTGTCTGTGGTTACAGAGCCCAGTATATAAGATGGTGGTTGTCCCAGAAGCTGCCTGCAGTAGCTGATGCTCTTATGTTTAATGCCTTGTTCTTGAAGAATCAGCCCTGGTTCTCTGATGTGCCATGGCAGGCTGAGGAGGAGGGCAGTAATTTACACCTTGCCTTTTCTTTTCTCATGGAAAAATCATTTACATGGAAGGGAGGAAGGTTTTCTTGCAGGGATTCCTGCAGGATTCCTTTACCAGCTGAGCCTGGTGCTTCCAGGAGATGATCCTCTTGCTCTCCTTTCTCCCTGACGTGTGGAGTGGCTGGTGTGGTGGGTGGCATTTTTACTGCGTGGTTGGTGACTGTGCAGGGTAAGGTCTGGGCCACCTCACTGCCCTTTCCTGTCAGTTGGTCAAGAGGTGGAAACTGCTTCTGGCTCCTGGTGAGCCTGGGCTAGCCAGGCTGTTCTCCCTGCGCTGCAGTTCTCATTCTCATGTGGTCTCCTGGCATTTCTCAAGCCCGAGTCCCCTTCCTTTCCCTCGCCTCCCTCTCTCCAGCCCCTGTTATGTATCTCCAGTTCCTTTCCTCTCCAGTCTGTTTCCAGAGCATTTGTTCAAAGCACAGCCTGTTTGGGTGTTGCCATGGATGCACAGGGATATTTGGTTATCCTTCTGTATCCTGGACTGGGTGCGTGTGGAAATGCTGCTGAGAGCTGACTGCAAAGCTCACTCTGGGCCTGACTCTTCCGTATCACGATGCACTGGGCACAGAAGACAAACAGCCTGTAATGACTGGCTGGCTTAATCATTAAGCAGCACCTAGGGCTGCTCAGTGATGCTCCGGTGTTGGACAGACAAATGCAGCTGCCCTGTTCTCTGCCAGCTCAAGGCCCTTGCAAGGGAGCGGTCCCTTTGGGTGACGTGGTGGAGGTGAGACCCAGTTCTGGGTGTGGGCAGCTCACCATAACGGCTTGGCTGCTTCCTGGAGCTCAGGCCACACTTTCCAGATTTATTTTTTTTTAACTGGACTTATTTTTTTTAAAAGGGAGAAAAACTAATCACAAAGAGCCTTTTAGTAGCATTGAAGCAGAGCAGGACCTCCTGGACTGCAGTTGGGCAGAATGAAATAGCATTGGAAAATTGTTCCGATTTCTTCCATTTCTTGCCCATACTTTTCTTACTAAGGAGTTAACTTGGAAGCTGCTGTTAAGGAGTCAGTATTTCTCCAGTGGTGATTGTGTTAGCTTCCCAGCTGATGTGCTTATCTAGTGAGGGAGATGCTGTTTGCTTCTGCATCTGGGCGTGCCAGCCAGAGGAGAGGCTGTTCCAGAAAAGCAGGTCTGCAGGTGGAGTGTCCATTCAGCTCTTCTGTCTCCTCTGGGGTAGGCAGACCTTCTTGCTGCTGACCTTCCAAAAGACATGAGGCTCCCTCTGCAAGCATCTGAATAAAGCTGGGCTGGAAACCAGGCTGCAGCAGAGAAGACAGCTAAAGTGAACTGGTATTTGTGTTACGGGAGTATTTCATCCTTCAAACCAGTAGGGAAGGGTGCAAAGCTTTCAAATCATTCCAGTCTTTGAGTGCAGACAGACAGACTGGGGAAGCATCCTCGTGAACTTTCTGTGGCCTGTTGCTTCTGCCCATTTTCTCACCTGGATCTGCAGAAGGCAGCTGCTGGTCCTGGTACAGCTCTCCTGCCTTTTTATTCAAGTGTGCACAAGCGCTTGCTCATGGAGCTGCTGTGGCACCAGTTTGGTGCCTACAGTTGAGCAGTCCTGTCCCAAAGGGACTGACATTTTCCGTAGAGGTACTTGCTGACATTGTTCTTCTGGGCTTCTCTCTCCTTCCTCCCTGGCTGTGGTCTGCAGGGGCAGAAAGCCTGTGTAAAGGGCTCCTTCACTTCTCGTCTCGGCTGTGTCCTGTATTAAGTTCCTCAGCATGTGCAGACCTTTTAGGATATGTGAGTTTGGGGTAGATGCGTGGGCAGGGAGGTGAGCTGTATTGGGTGGGTGTGCGTGGCACTCCACAGGCTGCCCTGGGACTTAATGGACTTTTCCCATCTCTGCTTTCTGGTTTAGCACTCCAGGGTGGATCCTGAGGAGCTGTTCACCAAGCTGGAGCGGATTGGCAAAGGATCGTTCGGTGAAGTGTACAAAGGGATTGACAACCGTACCAAGGAGGTGGTTGCTATCAAGATCATTGATCTGGAGGAGGCTGAGGATGAAATTGAGGACATTCAGCAGGAGATTACGGTGCTCAGCCAGTGTGATAGTCCCTACATCACCCGGTACTATGGCTCCTACTTGAAGGTAGGACAAAGCCATGGCAATTCTCTTGCCAGCAGTTTGGGAATAGAGTGGGCTTCTCAATGGGTGCTGCAGCTGATGGTGGAATACAGCACTGAAAGGTGCCCAGCCTGGGTCAGTGTGGCAGCAGGAACAGCAGTGGCTCTGCTCACTGCTTTTATGCAGTTTTAAAAGGGGACTTGGTCTTAAGACACTTGCAAAACACAAGGAAATGAGGTGCCTGGGACAGCGTGGTTCCAAGAGCACTGGAGAGAAAATGATTTGATGAAGAGGCTGACCTCTTCGTGGTTTGACCATTCTTGAAAGGAAGTTTGTGGAATACTTTTCCAAAATGCCTCAGTTTTAAGGTAGTACCACTGAGGGCTTTATGCCTCTGGAAAGAAGAGGAGTTTAAAACTGTACCTTGTGACTTTGTGATCATCATTTCATCAGAAATGATGAAAAGAACAGGACCCAAGTCTTCACAGGAGTGTTGATATGGCTTCCATGGAGAACAGGTTTTGGAGTTCCCAGTGGAAGCTGCTAGTAGTGATGACCAGCAGTGGCTCTTGCATGCCAGCTGCTGGATGTGTGTGTAACCTGGGGTCTGGAGCAAACACTTCTTGAGCTTTTGGGATCCTATTATTCCTTACATATTTTTCAGAGGCCATAATGCATTTTCTCAGCCTTCTTCTGAAAACACCAAGAAAGCTGTGGTTTCATGGACCTGGTGCTTATCTCCTACCAGGACCCTGTGAACCTCAGTCTGAAAATCTACTCTCTTGAGGAGCAAAGAGAGTGTCTTGCTGATTGTAGCTTTCAAGCTGGCAGTTCTTTTAATGAGATCAAATGCTGCAAAGCTCCCCTGTCATTGCCAAGAAGGAAATGTGCTAGATCTGTTGAAGGCTCCAACCTGAGAATATGCTTATCTCTGTGGGCTGTGTAGTCTGGTGCCCGCAGGGGTGCTAAGCTTGCTCACATAATACTCCAGACCAAGAGGAAGAAATGTACAGGCCCACTGTCACAATGCTGTGTCAGCAGAAAGGAGAGAGCTGGGAGCTCCTTCCTTAAGCCTCTGAGAGCTGCAGTGTGCAGCATCTCTTGGATTGTGTACAGGACTGCTTGTGTCTTGCTGCCTCTGGGGTGTTTAACTTTTCTGCCTGCTTTTATTACTGTCCTTGCTCTTGATTTGTACTCTTGCTTGCAGGGCACTAAGCTGTGGATAATCATGGAGTACCTAGGAGGAGGTTCAGCGCTGGATTTGGTAAGTACATGGTAAGCTCTGGACCATGAAAAATGTTGGCTGGAGCTTTGGTTTGGGAAATGCCCGTGGGCCAGACGCTCTCTTGCCACATACCATCTCTTTGACAGCCCTGTGCCTGCAGGGTGGGCAGTGTGGGACAGATGTGCTGGTTATGCATATCCTGGCACAGAGGAAATGTTTGCACGGAGCTCCGCTGTCAAAGCACTGTTCTGCAGTGTGCTCTGCTGCTTTACAATGAGGAGAGGCAGTGAACTGAGATGTGACAGCAGCCAGTTGTTTTTGAGCAGTGCGAATCCATACTTCACCTCACAAGAGTTCATGGTGGTGTTCAGTGCTTGCATGGCACCAAGCCCAGCAGAAACCTGGTCTAAGATCAGGATTCCTAGGTGTTGGGTAGTAGAAATGATGTCTAACAAGTTACCCTGGATTTTAAGGGAATACAAATACAGAATAAATACATGGGCAAAGTTCTGCTGTGCTGTGTTCTGTCACAGGATTTTGCTTTTCTCCTTAGGACAATAAATCCTGTTTTTCCAGAGCAGTAACTAAGGTCATGTAGTGAAAACTGCTGAGCCTGCACTGACTTGGAGGAAGGGTGTGTGTGAGGGGGCTGTCATCAGCAGAAGTCATCTTAGTGTCAGAACTTCAATTATTACACTAAGGCAGGACTTGTTTAGAGGAGAACTGATGGGGAGGAGAAGAGCTTTGATACAACACTCCACAGACAGGGGCTAGAAGTTATCTCCGGGCTGTTGCAGTGGCTGAAGTTCAGTTCTGGCATGCTAGCAGAGACTTGAACAAGAGAAACTGTTAAGATGTTCTGTTCACCACCACATTTCCAGGCCAAAGCGAGAGAGGAGCATCCTGCTGTTTGTCTGGGACTAACAGAAAATCCCCCAAAGATTTTCCATTTAATGTTGCCAGGTGCAAAGTCCAGGCGTGCAGTAGGTGCTTCCTGCTGAGTGTGACCTGCTTGGTCAAGGTTTCTAAGTAACAGAGAGACTGGAAAATCTGAGGTATCAGTCACCTCCTTTAAGTCATCTTTGTGTCCTTTATCAGCTGAAGCCAGGACCCCTGGAGGAGACTTACATAGCTACTATCCTGAGAGAAATCTTAAAGGGTTTGGATTATCTACACTCTGAGAGGAAGATCCACAGGGACATCAAAGGTAGGATTGGAGAGCTCTGCTATTTCTTGTAAAGGATGTTACTAACATAAGATTCAGAAGTGTTATACAGCAATAGTCTGAAAGATTTCAGACTGTTTCTTAGTGCTGCTTTTGCAGTTGGGTTGCTTCTTGCTGAATCTGATGCTTGTCTTTTTTTTTGCAAATCATGTTTTTCATGTTTTTAGGGTTTAGAGTACCTGTAAGGATTTGTAGCTCTTCTGTTGTGTTTGTAGTTTCGACAGGCAGGGGGCTAAAGCAAAGGAGTGAATGAAAGGCATGCTCAAATATTAGCTGACCCTCAGTTATGCCTGGATGTTTGCTTTGCTGCAGGGCCCCGAGGTGTGTGTGTGTGCTGGTTATCATGGTTATAACTTACTGTGAAGGTGAGCTGTCCTCATGCAGGGTTCGCAGCCCTAAAAAATCAGAGAAGCTTGTGTCAGCTCACTCTGTTACTGATTTGTATAGTCATTGGCTGTATGTAGTGTAGAGAAAACTGGCATCTGCCTCCCAAAGAGCAGTCTCGCACCAAGTGTCAAAGGACAGAAGGAGAGTGGGAGGACAGTGCTGTGGAGACATGGCCAGTGTTGGATGCTAACTGCTCTGACCCTCTGCAGGAGGTGAACAAGCAGAGCAGAGAAACCTCGTGCAGGGAGATATGTAGAAAATATTTTGTTGTGTATCTGAGACTATGCATTTTTAGCACTGCAAGCCAGGCAGGACTCTTGGCCACCAGCAGAGCAGGGAAATGCTGAAACTTTGTAGGTAGGGTCTCTCTCAGAATGAAAAGTCCTACCAAAAAAACCACATCCCAGGGCCTGAGTGGTGCCACTGTCTTAAATTGAGTGGGAAAGCAGTACAAGACCAGGACTTGTGAGCTTCTTAGAAGAATCTGCTGTTAAATCTGTGCTGAATGCTGCTCTGAAAAAAAAAATTAAGGCCATTTGAGGGCCATGTTGCCCTGTCTTCTTTGTGTCCAGTTGACCGTGTGGCTCTTCACATCTACTCCTTGCTACTACCCTTGAGATATGCCCCTTCTGAGCCAGCCACTGTTCTGTGTTACCCAGCAGAGGTCAGAGCATGGGAAAGAGTCTGAGGGTGGCAATTGGAGCTGGGGGTTTTCACTGGGGCAGGGGAGGATGCTGCAGGTGGTCCGTTCTCAGTATTCAGTTCTGTGTGGGCTGGAGATGATTCAGAAACCAGTGGACTTAACGCTGATTTGTGTGAACAGCTGCCAATGTGCTACTGTCAGAACAAGGAGATGTGAAGCTGGCTGACTTTGGAGTGGCTGGACAGTTGACAGATACACAGATCAAGAGAAACACCTTTGTCGGGACTCCATTCTGGATGGCACCGGAGGTCATCAAACAGTCTGCTTATGACTTCAAGGTGAGCTGGGGGCAGGAGGAGGATTGCTACTTGGTGCCACTGTAAACGGGTTGATGCTAGGGTTAATGCAGGGATTGGAAGTGCTGCTTGTTACACCAGTGATGCTTTCCTGTTATGGTTCAGGAGCTGTTGAAGAAGCTTGTCTAATAGACATGAAACAGCTTATTTTAGGTTATGTGATCATGCTAAAGTTGCATGCTTCTGTGTTGCAGAATTTTCCTTGCTCTTCTGTGCTGTCACTGTTCTTGCTCTTCTTTCAGGCAGACATCTGGTCCCTTGGAATTACAGCCATTGAACTAGCAAAGGGAGAGCCTCCAAATTCTGACTTGCATCCTATGAGAGTTCTCTTCCTGATCCCCAAAAATAACCCTCCAACACTTGAGGGTCACCACAGCAAGCCCTTCAAGGAGTTTGTGGAAGCCTGTCTCAATAAGGATCCTAGATTTGTGAGTATTGCTGTCCACCTGTGAATTTGGGTAAAGTATTGCAGGCCAAAGATTTATTTAGCAGGAAGATCTTTTGGTGCAAGGCTTGTGGAGACGAGGAAGTCCTGAGCTTGCAGAATGGATGGCCAAGCCTGGCAAGAACTGAAGTCAGTGCACTTGCATGTTTAGTGTGCAGAGATGGTTAGATGTAGCATGCTTTCCTTATTTGCTCCAGAGGCCGACAGCTAAAGAATTGCTAAAGCACAAGTTCATCACACGCTACACCAAGAAAACCTCATTCCTAATGGAGCTGATAGATCGATTCAAGCGCTGGAAGTCGGAGGGCCATGGAGAAGATTCCAGTTCTGGTGATTCTGATATGTACGTATGCATTCGTGCTGTACCCCGTGTAGAATAATAGAATTGTTTTGGTTGGAAAAGACCTTTAAGATCATCAAGTTCAACCATTAGCCCAGCACTGCCACCAAGCCCACCACTAAACCGTGTCCCTAAGCACCACATCTACCCAGCTTTGAAATACTCCCAGGGATGGTGCCCCAGGGTAGCCTGGTGCAGACAGCTCAGGTCCTTCTCCTCATGTGGGCTGGAGATCTTACTGTAGCTCAGGAAGAGCTGTGAACATCTGCTTGTGGGAGCAGGTGACTACTGTCTGAAGAAACAAGCTGTCACCTCCTGTGGGATCCTGTGCTCTATTCTGGTCTTAACCTGTGGAGCCTCTTTGCTGAGTGTAAGGAATGAGAAATACTAACAAGAAACATCTAGCATGTGCGTGACTTGTAAAACAAGGCTCTTGTTCCCTACATTTTATGCACATTCAGTTAAATACATCCCCTTCCAAGGAGCTACAGGCTGTAGTAACTGTAGCAACAGCTGTGTAGCTGTGTTGGTGTACTCAGCGAGCTTTGCTGCTGCTGTGGCGATGGCAACCAGGGCCAGGAGCCTTGGGTGAGGAGAGGGCACTTCGTTGCCAGGCTGGTGTCCAGATCTCTTCGCCTGTAGTGGCAGTGACTCAAGCAACCACTGACTCTGGGAGGTTGGCTCACAACATCTAAGCCTGGCCCCTCAAATTGTGAACTTGGATTGTCTTGAAATTCTCCTAAATTTAACTGGCACTTGAAACTGTCTTCAAGCTAGCTAGGATGAAAAGGTGGTTGTGGTCATTTGGAAGCATGATGTAGTACTTGCCTCAGATCTCTGTGGTGCTGAGGATGGGTTGTAGAGACTGAAGCAGTTTCTCTTCAGGATTTTTCCTGGGATAGGGAAATTCCTGGAGCCCTGTGGTGATATGACAGGTCAGGGAGAGCTTGTCACTGTGGGAATGCATGGCTAAAACATCCAGTGTATGGAGCTGAGACTTTGTCTTGACCTCCCCCTTTTCATTTGCAGTGATGGAGACACAGAAGATGGAGACCAGGGTCCAATCTGGACATTTCCACCAACTATTCGCCCCAACTCCTTGAGCAAGCTGCACAAAGGAATGGCTCTTCATGGTTCCCAGAAGGTCTGTTTGCCGTCAGTTCCTTTGGAAGTGGACTGAACTAACACAAGCTTTTGAGGGTCTTTGGGAACTTTTGTTCTGTCTAAAAATTACTTTAGTCTGGTATCAAGGGCTAATGCCCCAGAGTTGCCACTTTCACATCAGCAGGGTACTGCAGTTTGTGCCTTTCCTGAGACCTGGTGAGGGGGCTGCCATCAAGGTGCTGTGAATTTACCAAAGGCTTAGTAGTTTGTGTGCCTAGGAGCCTTTGCCTGTGTTGTAACTTCTTTTTGTGTTGCTTTCTAGCCCACTGAGCCCATCAAGAGGCAACCACGGTCACAGTGTCTCTCCACGCTTGTTCACCCAGTTTTTGGGGAGGTGAGTAGAACCTCCTTTGTGTCTGTGGTGGTTGGAGGACAGAGATACCTAACATAGATAAGTAAACGGGAAGGATTTGGAGAAGGGAGGTGGGGTGAGGTACCTAGTAGGATTAAGGGACTAGAAAGCATTTGTGCCTCTGTTCAGGGGTCTATACAGTGTGTTAGGAAAGTGAGTATGTCCCTAGAGTGTCCTTTCCAATGCACTTGTGTTCCTAGAAGCACAGCATTACTGTGTTGTCTTCTGGTGAGGGTAAGGTAGAGGAGTACTTGTGTCTGAGGCTTGCTAATGCCCAGGCAACTCTGAACTCTGATGTCCCTGGCCTCTGGCTGAAGTGCAGCTCCTGTTAGGGCAGGCAGGCACTTGAGCTTGCCTGTCACTGTGTGTTCCCTGCTCTTGTGCTGTGTGCTGCTGCCCTCAGCAGTGTCACTGGAGGGAATGTGGGTAGATCAGAGCAGGAGCTGGCTTTGCCAGTTACTAGGACATCTTGATTTATACATGCCTGCTATTGCTAGCACACCGGGGCTGAGGAGTCACCTACCATATGGCCTGGGGAAGGTAGACAGAGAAGATGGTTTTGGAAAAGCCACCCTGTTTCCGTGCCTTGTGTTCTGGGCGTGGCTGTGGAGCTGAAGTAGAAGCTGCCAGTAATGATGGGACAGTGTCTGTGTCGGCAGAGAGTTGAATTCTTTCCAGCTGGGTGATGTTTTACGGGAGGAGAAGAGGACAATAGGCATAAGGGGGCTACTGACCATGGGCTTCAGTTGCCGTGTCCAGCAGGAGTGCAGGAAAGGATGGTCTCCCTTGGAAGATACAGCTCTGGTGCTGGCTCACAGAGGCCTTTACTGGATCCTGATGCCGTGTCAGGGGTGGCCAAGCAGAGCTGTGCTTTTTCAGGGATCGTCTCTGGACTTAAATCTCTTTTCTCAGGTCTAGTGCTGTGTGGGAAGAGGATCTGCTGCAGGATAGGGAGCAGAGGTCGTTCAGGAAAGCAGACAGGCAGTACCTTGCCACAGCACTGCTGTGGAAATGAGCACTTAGCTAGCTGGTCACTTCTGTGCTCCACTGGGCTTGACTTCCAGAAGTCAGAGCATGAGGCAGACAGTCTGGATCTCGTAGGCCTAGAGCTATAAGATAAAAACAGATCAGAATAACGTTGGTTTCTGATGCACGCAGTTTGTTCATGCAGTGTGATCACTGACACCTGGTTCTCAGTCCTTTCTGTTCATGAGCCTTCTGATGGAGTGGTGCTCAGAGCTGCATGTTCTCCAAACCAATGAGTGCATCTTCATTCTTCTCCTCACCAGCCTTTTTGCACCAGTTCCAGGTGGGAGGTGGCCTCTAAGGCCTTTCACTTCTGCTGGTTTGACTGCCTTGCCCCAAATCTGCTGATCTTCCTTTCCTTTCATTAGACTTCCCTGCTGGCTTTGCTGATCCCACTCAGTGGAATCAGGTGCAGGGAAGGTTCTGGTCAGTCCCTGAAATAACCTGGCTTCTGGGTGCAGAGGCTTGGAAGAAAACTTTTCTCCAAGTCTCCAGGTAGGAAATCTGCTTCACTGCTGGTCTGTTCAGTTCTAGTTCCATACCAGCAGCAGACTTTCTCCTTCTCACCACTGTATTAGTGCCTCTTAGACCTGCTAGGTTTTGATTGACTCTTTCCATGAGAGGGCTGGAGCTGGGCTTTGTGAAGTGAAATCTCACTGGGATGCTGTACATAATCTTTCGTATGCCTTCCCTGCACGGGTATTACTGGGTGTGGATATTGGAAGTGACCCATGGTGGGGCATTAACACCATGTGGGCAACTGCAGGTCTGGAAGTGTGTCTGCCCTGGCTGGGGCAGGGAGGGGGTTTGGGCCTGGTGGGTCAACAGTGAAGAAAAGCCAACCTGTAAGGCTCTGCCCAGTACAGCCCTCTAACCCCCTGCTGACCTCCAGAAGTGGTCCAGTGAAGGTCTGCTGACCTTCTGCAGTGGGAAGTGAGAGGGTAACACAGACTGCTCACATCACAGGTGCTGGGCAAACTAAAGGTCAGTGCCTTGTCATCACAGGCTGATGATAAACTGGCACCTTACCTGCAGGACAGGCCCAGCGTGTCACTTCGCTCCGAGACAGGCAGTCTTTAACCAGGTAGACATCAAATCAAATCCTTGGCTTTAGCATCACAAGGATTTTTGGCCTAAGAAACTTGTGTCCTTGATCTTTAACTGTGTTGTCCCCCATGCTCCCTGCCATGTCACAACGAGCAGAGGTGTGTGCAGGTTGCTCCCACAGCTGAAGCTTTGTGTCAGTGAGCAGTTACCCCACTGAAGAGGCAGCAGCCCTTTTGGCCGGGAACTGTTTGTTTCCAGCAGGAGACTTGGAGCACAGGGATGGCTCCACCTAGGGATTAGCATTCACATCCTACTGCTTTCGGGACCATGGAGGAGGTCAGCTCCAACAACAGATCCTAGAATTGCAGGCAAAGAACTGTGAGGCTTATGTAAAGCCCTTTAATCAGCGTAGCCTAACGGGAGCTTAATTGAACTGAACAGTGGTCAGTTGGCAGACATGGCTTGTTCAGCCAAAGGTTCAGGAAGAACTTCTTTCCTGTGAGAGTGCCAGAGCACTGGAACAGGCTGCCCAGAGAGGTTGTGGAGTCTCCTTGGCTGGAGACATTCAAACCCCGCCTGGATGCGTTCCTGTGTGATGGACTCTAGGTGACCCTGCTCTTGCAGGGGGAGTGGACTGGATGATCTTTTGAGGTCTCTTCCAACCCCTAGGATTCTGTGATTCTGTTTTGATTTTTGTTCAGCTCATTGTGTAATGATGCACACCAGGGAAGGGGCTGCTGCAGGCGTGAAGGTGGGGAAGTGCTGCAGAGGATGGGACTGTGGGTTTTTCAGTGACAGGCTCCTTTGGGCTCAGCATCAGTGACCCGGCAGGAGACCCCGTGGAGATCTTGGTGTGTGAGCTTCCTTCCTCCCCTCTTGAGGAGGAGTGTTGGAGGCCAAGAGGCTCAGGATCCCCTGAGTGTGGCAAGAGGCTCCCTCGGCCTCGCAGTCACTAGAAGCAACTCAGATGTTTTTTGGTTGTTAAAAGTGGTGATGAGTAACTCCTGATGCAGTAACTCCTGCCCTACCTGCCCTGTGGGTGCATCTGGGTGCTAAGCTGTACTGGTTCAGATACAGCTGGAGTTCTTTGTTCTGTTACTATTTACGGGTTTTCAGGGCTGTTGATCAATTCCTAATACCATTTAATTTGTGTAAGAGTACATCAGGGCACGTTTGCTAAGGACTTTGATTGCTATGAGCACCTGGAGGAAAGTCCAGACATTGAAATTTCATCTTCCTGACCTACAAAAAGAGCCCCATTTTATTTTTTGAAGAAGAATATGGATTGCCCTGGTGCACTCTTGTGGAGTCACACTAAAAGGGAGAGGGGACTCATCGCCTGTGCTGCACTGCCTGACCAGTGCTTTCTGCAGTGAGATAAGGAACTAATGCACTGTTTCTGCATTGCAGCTTAAAGATAAGCACAAGCAGACTGGAGGCAATGTGGGAGCTATGGAGGAGCTGGAGAATGCCTTTAGCTTGGCTGAGGAATCCTGCCCAGGCATCTCTGACAAACTGATAGCACACATGGTGGAGCGGGTACAAAGGTGAGTGTCCTTGAGGGTGTGAGCTGGGGTGGAGCTGGCAGTGATCCAAACCGTTGCCGTCCTCCTTCGCTATGGTGAAGGTTGGTACTGAGCAGCCAAGGCACCTGGTAGTCCCTAGGTCACTTCTAACTGCTTTTGGTTTAATGGAAGCAGTTCTTCCTGCCTTAGAAGTTTTTTCTAACACCGAACAGGTTTCTGTGGTGTAGATGAATGTTGCAGGGCAAGGTGCTGCTATTCACCTTCATCTTACACATATACACATACACCTGCTGGTCCCACTACCCAGGTGGTGAGGACCATGCAGAATGTCATGGAGATTGCTTCTGGAATAGTACCTGTTCCATCACAAGGAATGTGCTTTACCTACCTCACTGTGTGCAGCCAGTCACTCTGCTTGCCCAGCTTCAGGTAGCAGGGAAGTGTGTTTCTCCTGAGGTGAATTATTAAGCTAGTGAAGGGGTATACTACAGCTGGATTAAATTCTTTGTTGCTCAGCAGGTACTGTGTCAACCTTGCCTCCACTACTGTCACCAAGTTCAGTCACATCCAGGTAGTGCAGGCAACAATACCAGATCCTGATCACAGGTTTATCAGACTTTATTTAATATTATTTATTCTTTTTTCATCCTTTCACATCAGGCTGTCCTAAATCTCACCCTTTCCTCATCAGCCAAGAAAGCTTAACATTTGGCCTCTTGCTGGTTAGGAGGCTGGAAGTGTTTTGCTGTGCATGTGACCAGAGGAGCCATCCGGTGCCCTGGTTGCTAATGTAAATACAACCTGAGCTTTACAGCCTTTACACCCTTGAACTTGAGCTTTCCAAGTGCTTATTTCTGATGGGGTTAAGCTGGCACAGTTTGTGCCTTGTAGCTTGGATGCTGTCAAGCAAAGAAGAGCCTTAGATTCAAGGACTGAAAATACTGGCCATCCTTGAGGGCTTCTGTTTACCAAGTCATGCAGGCTTTCAGGCAAACATGCTGTGTGTCTGTTTAGATCCCTCATCTCGTAATCATTTAAAGCTGGGAAGAGAACGCTCTCGTCTCTCTGGCTGACCCCTCGAGGCCAGAGAAAGTGTCCTCGCGATGCCTGAAAAATCTTTAGCCTCAGGCTGAGCAGGGAGTGCTCAGAGATGTGCGCTGGGTGGGTCTGCAGGCAGCTGTTTCACTGCTGTCAGCCCAGGAATGGCATTACTGGATGGTGCCTTAGCACAGGATAAAGCTTTTTTGGAGGTTTGCTAAACCTTGGAGACCCTGGTTGGTTTCTTACTGTAAAACACCAGCGCTCAAAATTTCTTATTAGCCTAAAATTTAATCTTAAAGGCATGAAAAAAGCGCTGCCCTGGCTTTTTATTAAATTGCTGTTTTTTCCTTTCAGACTTGTTTAGTAAACAGAGAGTGGCAATGGGAGTGGGTACAAACACACCCAGAGTCACCCCCCACAGACATGCTGGCTGGTGCAGTGCGTGTGGGTCCAGGTGAGGGCTTGGCATGGACGGTAGTGACCAGTTCCACCCATTCTTCTTTCTTGCAGGTTTTCACACAGTCGGAACCATCTGACTTCTGCCCGCTGACACCTGCACTCCCTGCTGCTGTTTTGAGGGGGGAAGGATTTTTTCCAGCTTCATAAGAACTACATGTCTAATCCAGACCACCATCTGCTGTTGGATGTAACATTGTGTTACGGACTCCAGGACATTTCAGAGCCCTCATATTACACGTGTTTTCATGATAACCTGGGGTGGGGTTTGCAATGCAAGTACAATTTAGACCTTTTGCAGAACCTGAGATGGGTGGTCTAATTGTTTTTACGATGTAATCAATGCAGTTTTTAATTGTTTCCCTATGGATGTATCCATTTTGGCTTGGTTTGATTCACAGCTTGTTATTGGTAAATGCCTGGCTGCTGGAGGAGAGGTAGATTCTCTTCCACTGAGATAAGTTTCGGAGGCAAGTCTGATGGGCTCAACCTCCTGCCCTTCCTAAAGTGTTTGTGAGCAGTCATGTGTGAGTGCAGGTATGTTTGGAAACTCTCTATGCTTTACAGCCCCTGGGAAAGTTAGAGCAGCTCTCCAATTGTTCTGGAGGATTGCTTCGGCTCCTTCACACACTGGTAACGAGAAGCTTTCAAGCATAGCAGCAGCTGAGCTAATACGCTGCTGCTCTTTCCCAGCTTGTCATTTCACAGGAGGGTGGGTTTGCTGACTGTGCTTTTTTTGGCTCTGGGACATCATTTTGTATTAGGCCTTGGTTCATCTAATTCAGGCAACAGCAAAACTTGCCTTGAGTCTCTGGGACTGGAAGGCAAAGTGGTTACACGTGGTCTTGGGAGCTGGTGGAGTTTATTTCCTTGCTACTGTCTGCAACTGAAGCAACAAGATAGGCAGGTTTGGCAGTCTTAGTCTCTGAGCTGAGAAGACACCTACTGTGTGTGCCCAAATGTTGTCGAAGGATTTAAAAAAAACGGGAGTGGGGGAAACACAACAGCCAAAGGCACTGAGAGGGCTTCAGCTCGACAGGTAGATCAGCATGGTGTGGCAGTTGTGAGGCAAGAAACCTGTCCTCTGCAGAAGGGTGTCATTGGGTGGCTGGCAGCAATGGTGTCCCTGTGGTGTGGCCACTCTGGGCCTCCATCCGTTCTCAGCTTTCCCTTTCCGGCTCTTCTTTCAGTCTGGGATCTCGAACTCGCTGAAGCCAGGGCTCTGCTCCAGCTGACAGCTGTGCTGGTGTTTGCTAGCAGAGGAGTTAAAGCATCTGCTGCTGTATTGGCTGCTTGAGAGTATTGCAGTGGAGCCATCCCCAGCTAGCTTTGCTGTCTGTATAATGCTAGTTTATAAAGCAAATCTTTAATTCAGGTAAATGTACAGATTTTAAATCTATACTTTAAAAGTCTAGAAAAAGAGACTTAGGAAAATAACTCCTGATAGCTGGTTGCTCAGAGATCTGCTCTCTAACTGTAAAGATATTCCCATTAAGTCAGCAAGACCTTAGACATCCAGCTCTTTCTGCCTGGGTGTTTGTGTGAATGATGTGGCTCACCCAAAGCCACTGAGAACAAAAGCTGTAGCTGCTCAGCATTATTTGCAAAACAGGCCACTTGGTTAGCAACAGGGCTTGGGTTTTGGTACTTTGATTGAGACCTGCAGATTGTCAGTGATGGGCTAAGTGTAGCTCAGAAGGACCATGCATCCCCTCCCCAGGTGTGCGGTGTTTGCTTTAGCTTACAACCATCCTTTACTCTTCTCTCTGATGGACAAACCCCAGCTCGGCAAACACTTGGCCAGCAGAGAAGAGGTGCTGCTGTTGGATCTTGCTGGAGATCTGCTACAGCGTGGTGTCTCTGTGGCAAGAGTAACCTTGAAGCCTGCATGAATGAAGAACAGAACAAACCCATTTATTCCTCAGGAGTTAACGAAGGGCCAGGACCCGTAGCGAGGCGGAGGGCAGAGGCTGCATCCCGCAGGAAGGAGGCTGAGGGGCTTCTGCTGCTTTTAAAGTTGCTGTTCACGACAGTAGCAAACTGTGTCGATAAGGTACATTGTGTTACTACTCAAGCACTGCAGTGTAATGAGTAAACTTTTTAAAGGAAACAATCCCCACACCCTTCGTCCAGTATTCAAAGCAAAAACGGTTTCAGTTTTTACAGACATTGGAAGGGAGCTGCCACTTTCAATAAAGTAACAAAACCGATGGTGCTGCTGTGAGCTGTGTTATTAGGGGAGAAGTGTTTGTTCAAGCTGCTTTTCCTTGTGTTCTCCTTGGGCTTCCCCTGCAGCTTCCTGCCTCATGTACATCTACCAGGGACCCGTGTGCCACCCCCGTTTCAGCACTTTCTATGCAAGGAGGGCACATGGTGACAGTCACATTGGTCCTTTCTGCTGCCGCACGCTGGTGTTAGGGCCATGTGCTGGTGCAGAGTGGAGCTGTGCTCTGGAGAATGCTGCTGTGCCGTTTTTGCTGGAGTCTGTGTATTGTGTATCTGCAGGATTTAGACTCGGGATCGACTGTAGAAGCTGACAACAGGATCTCTGTGCCTCCATCTTTCTCCTGGTGCAGTTCTGAAGGTGACTGAGCAGCGGCACAGGCTGCCCAGAGAGGCTGTGGAGTCTCCATCCTTGGAGATGTTCAATTGCTGTCCAGATGTGGCTCAGGGTGGCCCTACTTGAGCAGGGGGGCTAGGAGTAGATGACCTCCTGAGGGCCCTACCAACTGCAGCCATGCTGAGCATGTGGTTGCTCTTACAGGATGAATGCTCTGGAGGTGCCACTCTTCAGGGTATGTTTATAGCCCTGGGTACACCTGTCCCTCCCTGAGCAGCACCACCAGGGTGGAGGGTACAGCTGGATCTGTGAGCAGGCTGTGCAGGACTGTCTTCTCAGAGCCATAGAGTGAGACTGGCAGATGGTACTGCAGACTGTGCCTTTTGGGGACTTTGCATTAAATGCCACATGCTTGCGCTCACCTTGGCTCAACAGGCTAGTGCCAGGCCCATGGTGATGGCACAGCCTCCCCCAGCTACAGTGGGGAAGGGTGGCCATGGCACAACACCCTGGGGCCAGGCCAGGTGAGCAGGCAGCACCACACCCATGGGTGCAGCTGTATTTTGGGTGGGGGACTGACTGAAAGTGCCCTATAAAAGGAAACCTCTGACAATATTCCCCCAACTGCAAGGGGGCACCCACTCTAAAGCGGGGTAATTATTGTAATTACTACAATAATTATTATTGTAATTACATGTACATGTAATAATAATTATTGTAATTACTACAACACAGTAGTTACTGTCACTGCACACAAGTCCTGCTCCCCTTGCACTGGGGTGGTGCGAGTGCAGCTGGATGCTGTCTGTCTGTGCACGTCGCTGCCACTGCAGCAGAGATAAAGCTGAGGTGAACTCCTAACTGGGGAACATAAAGGGAGCGGGCACCAGAACATCTCCAGGAGTTGCATTAAACACAGTAGGTACTGCAAAAAAACCTGCTTTGGTTTCTTAGCAAGGCAGCAGGATTCTGTTACACTGAGCGAAGGCCAGGCAGCCAGTCCTGGGGGAAGCAGGGAACACTGGCAGTGTTTGCCAGAAATGATGGCTTTTTGAAACGAAACGAGCCCTGGCTATGAGGCCATGAGGTCCCAAGGGCATGGGTTCATCTCTGCTGATGAAAATCCTGCTAGCAAGAAACTAACGAGCACGGAGTAGTTGTGTTCTGTTCTTTCCACGTGCTCTTGTTAAGGAAAGTGCTCAGGATCATAGCAAAGATAAAACAACACTCCCGCAGGGTTCTGCTGAAGTTAAAACACTACGTGGTATCCCACAGAACTGATCAGCCACTGAACTCCTCATGGGTTTGAAAGCTTGCCATGGTGAGAGGCAAGCAAGCAGCTTTGCCAGAGCAGTGAAGCATTTTGAATGTGGAGACATTTGAGCTTAGCACTCCCCACTTGAGAAGGGACTTCTGCTGCCTGCTGTCCTGTTCCTGGTCAGCTGGCACCACAGGCTCTTGTTTTGGGGACCACACCTCAGCCACTGGAGATGGCATCTTCAAGGCAGACAATGGAGCTGCAGGTTAAGCACATAAGCAACTCAAGGATCATCTGCTCCTCAACTGCCCAGAAGGCTTAAGGAAGGACTCCTGCTCACTGCAGCTCTCCCGTAACACGGGTTGTACCAGTACTACCCTGCTACACAGAGGTGAAAGGAGGAGTGTGTGCGTGCTCAGTCAGTGGATGAGCTGTGTGTAAGTACCACCCAGTCACGCACGAGCACCTCCAGGGTGTCCCCTTCCACTGTGGTCTTTGGTCACTTTTTTCCTGAGTGTCCAAAGCCAGTTCCTTGTCTACAGGCTAAAGCAGCATTCCCTGGAATGTGAGCTGGAAGAACACGTGTGGTGGGGCAGAGACTACACAGGACTGTGTGAGAGCCAAACCTTGCCGTTGGGTCCCGAGGGTGCCACAGCCCCTCCCGCAGCACCCGGCCCCTGCCGGTCTGATCCAGGGAGCTGGCAGCTGAGGGGTGGAGGTAACTCAAAGCCCAGCTGATGTTAAGGCTGTAAGCTCCTGCTGTTGGCCAGTTAAAAAAATACATCACATTAAAAACACCAGTGCCAAACACCACACACAGAGAACACTGCACCCTCCTGCACGGCCCTCAATCCCACATTTCTCCTGCTCCCCTGGCCACAGGCCAGGCCTGGCTTTTGTCACACACACACCAGAGCACATGCACTGCCCTTCAACACCCACCGCTTGCTTCTGGGGACCCCAGGACCTCTAGCCCAGGCCCGCACCACCGCCACACAGTCCCCGCAGAGGACACTCCAAGGTGTTAGCCAAGGTGCATTTCAGGCAGTGTTGGTCAGTCCCTTCCTCCCGCCCGGACCTGGAGCTGCTCCCCCAGCCTGGTGGCACTCACAGGCTCCGTCTGTGACTCTGCCACCTCCTCTGCACCACTCTGACCCTGCACTGTCTCTGCTGCGGACGGAGCAGAGCTTGTGCTGGGTGAGCCGAGAACCAGGGCCTTGGAAAACCATGAGTAACTTGAACACTAAAAAAGTATTTCAAATCCTGGCATGAGAAAGCCCTGCTGGAGCAGGCGAGTCAACTCAAGGCTGGGGTTACATCCCAAGTCTGTCTGTCTGTCCCCTAGCTGCCCAGAGATCCTTCTCTCTCCCAACTTGCTCCTGTAGAGTTTCCCTGCAGGAGAAGGGCAGGAATTGCATGGGAGAGTTCTCATGAAAGAGGAAATCACTCCTGATCGGTGTCCCCCCAGCAAGTCTGCCAGTGACACCAAACTGGGAGGTGTGGCTGACCCAGCAGGAGGCTGTGCTGCCATTCAGTGGGACCTGGACAGGATGAGTGGTGGGTGGAAAGGAATCGCATGGAGTTCAACAAGGGTCAGTGTAAGGTCCTGCCCCAGGGGAGGAATAATCCCAGGCACCAGGACAGGTTAGGGACTGAACTGCTGGAAGCAGCTCTGGAGAGCAGGACCTGGGAGTCCTGGAGGACGAGATAACCATGAACTGGCAATGTGCCCTTGTGGCCAAGGAGGCCAATGGCATCCTGGAGTGCATTAAAAAGAGCATGACCAGCAGGTCCGAGGGAGGTTCTCCTCCCTTTCTACTCTGCCTGGTGAGGCCACATCTGCAGTACTGTGTTCAGTTCTGGGCTCCCATGTTGAAGACAGACAAGGAACTACTGGAGAGAGTCCAGCGAAGGGCTACAAAGATGCTGAGGGGACAGGAGCATCTCTCTGATGGGGGAAGGCTGAGAGACCTGGGGCTCTTCAGCTGGAGAAGACTGAGAGATCTCATCAATGCCTATATCTATGGGGGGTGTCAGGAGGATGGGGCTGGACTCTTTGCAGTGCCCAGTGGCAGGACAAGGGGCAATGGACATAAACTGGAACACAGGAAGTTCCATCTGAACATGAGGAGAGTGACCGAGCCCTGGGCCAGGCTGCCCAGAGAGGGTGTGGGTTCTCCTTCTCTGGAGACATTCAAACCCTACCTGGACACCATCCTGTGCCACCAGTTCTAGGTGACCTTGCTTTGGCAGGGGGGTTGGAGAAGCCTGGAGAAGAGGAGACTGAGAGGAGACCTTATTGCCCTCTACAACTACCTAAAAGGAGGTTGTAGTGAGGCTGGTGTTGGTCTGTTCTCCCGAAATGCTGATGACAGGACGAGAGGAAATGGCCTCAAGTTCCATCAGGGGAAGTTTAGGTTGGAGATGAGGAAGAAGTTCTTTACTGTGAGGGTGGTTGGGCACTGGAATGGGCTGCCCAGGGAGGTGGTGGAGTCACCGTCCCTGGGGGTGTTCAAAAAACGGGTTGATGAGGCACTTGAGGCCATGGTTTAATGGTCTAATGGTTAGGAATATGATGGGCTAAAGGTTGGACTTGATGACCCTGGAGGTCCCTTCCAACCATAATGATTCTATGATTCTATTCTATGATTCTATGTTGGGCTGGATGATCTCCAGAGGTCCCTTCCAACCCCCACCATGCTGGGATTGTGCAACTCCAGTACATGACCATGACAAAGGAGCACTCGGGATCATCCAGGAAAACTGCCAAATGCAAAGACCCATCAATGGACAGTGTGAAACCTCTCGGTTCTGAGGAAAAGCAACGCTTCTGTGCAGGTGCCTTCCATCTTCCCATGAGCGTGGCCATGGTGGGGAAGGTGGGCTCAGGAATAAGAGGCTGAGAGAGTTTTATACCAAGACGCTATTTACTTTCAACAGTCATATTCAGCTGTGTTATAACATACCGAGTCAATCCACATGTATACACCTACAACAGTTCATTAAAAAAAATTAAGACACTAATAAATTAAGTACATTTAACTTACATGGGACAATGGTCACTGTGACAGTGGTAGTGAAGGCTGGATCTGCAGTCACTTGTCTTCTCCAGGATGCAAATGTCAAGTGAGTGGTCTGGAAAATCTCCCTGGAACCCCCTCCCTGCAGTCCCCATCCCTCACATGGTTCAAATAATAACCTGAAACAGCCTGGGAGAATGCACATGCTGGCCTCTGTACTCCCTGTTCTCACAGCGATCTCCACATTCCTCCATCCTCACCACATGCAACACTTTCCTTTTGCTTTTACTACACCACTTCATTGTTCCTTCTTCTAGTACACAAATACTTTTCTATCTAATATAAAAGCAGAGTTCCTAGAGCCCACCAAAGCCACATCCAACAGGATTTTGTAGCGCTTAGCTTATCTCAGTCCTTCCGTGGAGGCAACCAAAGGTGACAGCTTTACAAAAACAGAACAAACTGCAAACATTTCAGATTTAATACAGAGATTTAATAGAGTCCACAGACACTACTGCTCCATCTGGAATCCAGTGACTTTTACACCTTCATGATAAACGGAAGATGGATCCCACCCCACATGTAAAGGTAAGAGAAGAGATTTTGAGAAGTCTTTGCGTGACACGAGCACAAGCACCAGTGACTTCCAGAGAAACTTCTTCTATATTGCTTAAATGCCTTGAAAACATCCCCCACATCAGGGTGGGGAGTGTGTTTGCCATCCCATACCTTAAGCAATGCCTACTGCAGGATAAAGAAACTCTGGAGCTGTGATACGAGAAGAGCGATTGACCTTCCCAGCATGCGCCGCAGCAGAGTACAGAGGAAAAACCATGCACCCTACCTGTACCGACCCACAGTGTACTGAAACCTCACCAGCTCAGCAGGGGGCTCTGGGGGTTCTCCAGCCCCCCTGGAGAAGTGCTGCCATGGCACTTCCCAAAGAGCAGCGTTGTTCTACGAGAGCTGCGGTTTCTGTTCCAAATGAACTGTGATTAAGGTAACACATTGTGCTCCCTGGGGTCTCACTGTGCCAGCAGGCTGACCTGAACAGCAGTGAGACAGCGGTTGTGTAGCCAGCCATGGCAAGCATTAGGAGAGAGGAACTCGTGGGAGCCAGCAAGCCCTGGCCCCAGCAGCTGTGAGCCCATCACACCACTGACAGCCGCTGTGTTTCTCCTGTGAATGCTGACCATCCAGTCAAAATGTAAAAAACGAGGTGGCATTTGCCTTCAGGGCAGGCAAGGGTGTTACTGTACAGGTACAACTGGAACAACAAACCTCCCCCAATGCATGCACACTGGAGCTCTGCGGTTGTTAGGTTCAACCGGAACAGACTTGACCCTCTTCCATATACCACAGGGAATGGATGTGATCCCATCTGCAACTGCCTTGCTCCCACTATTCCATACCAAATGGAAATGAGCTTCCTGGTTCTTTGTTTTATCAACTCCAGAGACTCCTGTTTCCACCCGCCTCCTTTGTTGATGCTTACAGCAGAGATCCAGCTCTGCCCTGCTTCAGTCTGTGTGACTCTCCTTCTCATCCTTTGGAAGCAGCAGGCTCGACCTGGCTGGAGAGCTGGTGGCTCTCTTGATCACCTCCATCCACCTGGAAAGAAAGGACATGTGAGCTCAACCCCTCGCTCACAGATGCACAATCTTCTCCTTTGGCTATGAGCTGTACCCCTTCCACCAAAATTCACAAACCACCCGTTTTCTACTTTTCTTTTGCAATTCTCTTAGGAAACTGAATCTCCAAATGCATAGCTTGAAATGGGGTAAATACACTGCAGAACATGACTGCCTGGGCAAGTAATGGCTCTGCGGTGCTCTGAGCTCCAGAGAGCTCTCAGGAGAACACACCATATTCTCTTGTAAGCACAGAAAGTGTTTACCGAGGACAGGCTGGCAAAAATTTTCCTTACTCAGTGGATTGCTTTTCTTATCATAAATCATGTAAATAGACTTGCTTGTATGGAAGAAAGCAAAGCACCAGTGAAAAAAGCAAGACAGATATCCATTAGTTAGAATGAGTTAGACTTCTTTTCCTTGAAATGACTCCACGAGCTCAGTGGATTAAAGAGCACAGCTCTGTGGTCACGGGGACCTGATCTGTATGTGGCTCACAAGCGTGGCACTCCCCTGAGGAAGGGGGAGTATGTGACACTCTCAATAAAACCACACTCCAAAGCAACCACCACTGCATGGCAGGATGCCAGGCAGGGTTTCGACAGCTGACGGAATGGCAACGTGATGCATCTTACACAGGGTTCACTTTGGAGCACGTGTGGAAGGCCCCAACAGCACCATTGGACATAACTCTAGAGAGGCAGTAAGGTGAAAAGCAACGCTGCCCTTGTTGCTCCCAGCCTTGTGTTACAAGTCCTGCTTCCAGAGATTGAAAAGAAAAAGTATTCTTACGAGAACTCTCCTAAACCTAGAAGTGTGACACCCCAGACTTCCCACCTGCACTGCTGCCCAGCTCCACGGGAGCCACAGGCTCCTGAGACAAAGCACAGCTCACAGCTCCAGGTGCAACCACCAGCTCCCCCCTGCCAGGAGCTCTGGCAGAGCAGGGATCGATGGCCAGACAGCACTGGGAGGAAGAGAATGTGCTGTAAGGTCACCTGGACTAGGAGGCAGGCAGGAGGAAAGGGAGGGCTCCGGGTGATGAGCCAATGAGTTAACAGCATGTTACACACCAAGACAGACAGAAGACAGCAAATTACCTCTCAAAGGTGTATATGCTCTCAGCCCTGAAGAAATACACATGGGACTTGAACTGCAGCTTGAAGACATAATCCTTCTGGATGCCGTCTGCCTCTACCGGGGAGCTGACTGCATAGCCGAGCAGTGGGAGACTGGCCAAGGGATAATCATCCTGGAACAGCCCGACAGCCCAGCTCTTAGTGCAAGGCATCCCCTGCCACACAGCTCCCCCCATGCACTCCTGAACTGACAGCCAAGGCCTTTGTACTCCCGTTTAGGAGGAGGAACAGCCTTTATCCTTGGTGAACTCTGACAGCTTATAGTGCAACCTTCCCCCAGCTCCTTTCACTGCTTTTACAGTTATTTGCTTCTGTTCTCCTGCCCATCACTGCCTCCTGGGCTCCTCCCTCTGCACCCTCTGCTCCCTCTGGAGCAGCACCCACACATCTGACACAGAAGTTCAAATATCCCTCCCAAAAGAAACTTGCCCTCAAGGCAAGAAGCCTGAATAAAATAAACACAGTTTATTGGGTTAATGAGATGAAAAGGCCCAGGTTGCCCTGCAGCACAGTTCGTTACCAGCAGGCACTGAAAGCACCACAGGCAGAAGAATCCCAGATGCCTGTTTAACTGATGCCTGTTTAACTGTGCTGAAGTCTGGCAGGGAGAGAAATGGGCAGAGACTCCCCAAAGGCTGCCATCCCTTCACCTCCAAGAGCCACTACACGGGGAGATGTTTCGCCCCTCATCCTGAGAAGGTCCACACCATTAACAGAACTGGAAATCCTGATTAAATTCTGCCAGAAGGGCCTGTGGCCTTACAGAGACCAGCTTGATTACTAACCACCTCCTCTTCCACTTGTTATTCTCCTTCAAACAGCAGTGAGCTGCACCCAGAGCAGGAAGCCAAGGGCCTCCAGGCTCTCCCCCACCCCAACTGCAGTCCCCTCAGCTGCGTTTGCTCACCTGGTGTGTTTTATAGAAGAACAAGCAGAAGTTGGTGAAGACAACCCACAGTTTCTGCCAGCCGTTGCTGTTCTTGAACTTTCTCAGCAAGTACCCGGAGAGCTGGTTCTAGCACAGAATGAGAAACCACGGGTCAGTGTCCTTCAGAAAAAAGCCAGCGGCTGCCATAGACAAAATGCGTGAGGCCGCCTGCTGTAACCACCCTGCACCCGCTGCCCGGTCACAAAAGGCCTCCCAGATACCTCCCGTGGTGACCGAGTGACTTTGTATCTTCACTAATTCACAGCTATCTCCTTATGAACTGATCAGTGACTTCTCCCCACTAACAGCAAGTTCCTCTGTGTAAGCCCGTGCCGGGGGTCCGAGCGGTGCCGGGCAGCGCACAGAGCGGGCTGTGCTGCACCCACCCGTCCCACCAGCCACCGCTCTCCTCGGCCACCTACGGTCAGGAGAGCAGTGACAGCCACGAGGGCACCCATCTCTTCAGCCACTCTTTTCCACGTGCAAAACACATAGAACACACCGCGTGAGAAGGAAAATACAGCAGAGGAGGTAACAGAGGGTTCCAGGGTTGTGGCCAAGCTCCACGTGGCAGCTTGGCGAAGCCGAGCCCAGCGTGGCGAGCAGGGAAGGTGAACGCTGCTGCCCTGGAGGCAGTCACTGAGCACTTGTGCAGCAGGGTAAGGCAACCTACACCATGGGATGACAGCGAATGGATTTTGTAATTAGAGCAAAAGTAGCAGATTTACACTGAGAACCATTCTGGGGAGCAGAACTAGGAGGAAATCCTGTATCAGCAAGGTGAGGTGACACCTCTGCCGCTGGCCAGCTGGGGCATCCTCACACCAGCACATGGGGGCTGGCTGAGCAATCACAAAGCAAGCAGCAGTGCATTTTCCTTGGCATCCCAGGGCTCCTCCCCAGCAGTGCAGAACTTGAGAGGCATTTTTACCTGGATCATGCACAGGTAATCAGACAGGGATAGGCTCTGGTTCCGGTACCAACAAACATGGGTGATTGTGTTGGGCCGTTGGGCCTGGCCCAGCAAATAGCAAGGAGGAAGCTCTGGAGAAACAGCAAGAGAGCAGAAAACTGAGCAGAGAAGAGGGGGAGAGAAAGAGAAAAACAGAACATTAGGATAAGAGAAGTGATGCAAGAAAAGTGTCTGTTAAGAAAAATGGATTGTGAAAACAAGTTACAGTATTAGAACATGGAATAGATCAAAGCGAGGGAGCTGCAAGAACTCACACATTCAATCCCAGAGCCTGCAGCAGGGTGATCTCATTATCCGGGTATGGAACAGCGAGATGGTGCCTTCCACCAGGGTACCGGCAGGGCCAGGAAGGCTCGTCCCCTCTGACTGAAACCAGCGTGCCAGCTGAAATGCCCAAGTCTGGACCCTAACCAAACTTCCTTTACTGACCGACTGAGAGACTCTCTGCATCACAAGAACCCAGAGCTGCAGTGCCCATCTTGTAACTCCCCATTAAACCAGAAATGCCTGAGCAGCAGGGCAGGGGAGGCAGGAGGTGCACGGACACAGCACTGCCCCATTGCTCTTTATATGGTTAGTGACCTCCTTTTTCTCTTCATGGTATTTAGGGTCCTTCCCACTTCTGGAAGTGTTCCAAGAATGCCAGCCTCCAGGAGGGCGTTCTACCCACCTGACCTTGCCAATGTGCCACCTCCATGGACGCCGTAGCACCGGGGCGAGGCAAGGAGCACCCAGCAAGGAGCAAGGAGCACCCAACAGACGCCAGCCTCAAAACCCGCAGGGTTCAGCCCCCAACCGCGCCACCAGCACTGCACCACACCATGCTGAGTGCTGAGACTCCAGGTAACACATAACACATCTCTGTTCAGCATAATGTGGCACTGCCACAAAACAGCACTTTGTAATGTTTGCTGCTCTCCCCTGCCGGCGCTGCAAAGGTAGAGAGGTCACATCTCCACCGAGCTTAAAGCACTCCTCTGAATTCTAGGTGCAGGACAGCAGCTAACCAGACCTCAGCACAGCAGAGTCAGTCTTTAAAGGAAGACTCATGGATAGGTTACTTATCCTCCAGCAAGGCTGATGAAACCCAAAGGAACAATTCAGTCCTGAGATATCCTGGGTTTCCTTTAAAATTTCCCTCCTCCAGTGCCTTTGCCAAAGCAAAGTCCTGCTGCAAGGAGAGCGGAGCTGTGTGTGGACACGCAGACATGCAGAGAAAAGCAAGCATGCAATGGCCTTCTAATGGCCCATGACCTCCCACGGACACAGAGATGCTGCCAAGGTGAAATGGGAGATGGAGTGGAGAACGAGCGGTGGCCGAATGAGCCAGGACAGACAGTGAGAGGTGAGAGCCGTGCCCTGCGGGTACCTCAACAGCCACACTGTGGTCAGTCATGGAGACGCTCGTGTTGCGGTACCAGCACACGTGCATGGTTGTGTTGGCACGGTGGTGGCTCTGCCTGTCCAAGGAGCTACGAGAAGAGTGTATGTCATCTTCAGACTCCTGTTCTAGAGAGACCTCATCAGAGGATCCTGGGGGAGGAGAATTCGGCAGTGGTTTGAGAAAAGTGTTCAACACAAAGGGCAAGACAAGCAGGGATTCCAGAGAAAAGCTGTTTTCTCTTGCAAAGGTCCAGTTTTAAAATACATCAACTTCAATTTGTTTCAAAGCTCCTAAAGGCCATTCTGAGCAGATAATTTTGACTTTCATTACTCAGCTCTGCTTGGGTCAGCTGACTCAATATTGTGTAAAACAAACAAAAGTCCCCACCCTTCATCTTCAGTCAATTTGTAGTGAGGAATAGGAAGAAGTGCTCCAAGAACGGATACTATGTGTTCCAGCACGTCCGTAACACCATCAGAGACAGGCACAAGAATGCCGGCCTATAGAAGAATTTACTGATCTCCAAAGAAATTAAATTTTTGGACAAAAAAATACACTATGTGGTTAAATTGAGAAAAATCCATGTAAGAGATAAATAAGGGCACCTTATAAAATTAACAGTTCTGCAACTGGAGCATCTCTGCTGCATTTAAAGCTACCATGAGCATCAGGCTAGGAAGACAAGCATACTTCTTTTTTAATTAAAATAAAACAAGAGCACAATAACTCTCCATTACCACATGAACTATAAAAATACTCCATGTTTGTCATCAAATTCCCAATAGGAAAAATGAAACGGATGTGACAACTGATGCTTTCCAAGAAGGCAAGAACCACCACTTACTGTTGGAGCGATTGCAGACTGAGTTTTCCAGAAGCATGTCAGATTTCTCGGTAGATTTCTTGGCCATTTCAATTGCCATGTTCAGGTCTTCCATCCACTTCCCCATCTCCAGGCGGGTACTGCAAGACAAGCGGTGTGAATGGAGACCGCTCCAGCCTGGAGCCGTGAAAGCGTGCTAGGTTGCCGAAGGAAGGCACATGTCACTGCCCAGTACACAAGACAGTCCCTTGCCATTAAATAAATAAAGTTAATATAAAAATTCCTCCATAGCATGAGCTTTCCAGATGGGAAGCTGACCTCATACAACCTCCACCTCTACTTTCAAGACTAAAATAACCATTAAAAACCTGGATGTTGCAACAAAGAGAACAGACAGCCAGAAGGCCACATAACATCCCCCCTGGAGCTACTGCCCCAGAAGATGATTTATGTGGTCTAGAACATTGCTGTTCTTCATACAGAGAGCTTCATAGCTGTTGGGCTACTTCAAACGTGAAATCATGTTTCAAAAGCATTTTGGAGGTGGGTGGTATGAACATACTGGAAATGATGTTTTCGAAGTATAAAGGGCAACCTGAAAGACAGCACATCTTTTCAAGGGGATACAGGCTGTACTTCACATCTGCGGCGAGTAAACACGGCGTGCAGGAAGGTAAGGACTTCTTTCACCCCACACAGTTTCCATTATGGTTACATGGCTCACACCATGATTACAGAGTAATGTAAGTGTATCTATATCCATCCCTATGCAACATAAGGTTTTCCTTTAGGCATGGCCATGGCATTTTGTTTTCACCTCTGGCTACATTCCCCGTGTGCTCAATTGTTTGAAGTGCTATATACAGTTACATACTCTTGTGTTTGCTTGGGAGGGTCTGTGGGACTTTTTTTTGGTAACATCTCTTTTTTCCTGAAAGTTTTTAATTTAGACTGAAAATTCCACACATAATCTAAGCCCAGCAGCAATTTTTTTTTGACAGTGGGGAGAGGTAACACAAGAAAACCAACAGCCTTTAAGCTATTTCTAAGTTATGACAAGGTGAAAATTATATTTATTTTTCCAAATTTAAGAACCTGTCAAGCACTTTTGGAGGCTGTAGTGAGGGGATGTTGGTCTCTGCTCCCAAGTAACAAGCAATAGGACAAGAGGAAATGGCCTCGTCATGCCAGGGGAGGTTTAGATTGGATATTAGGAACAATTCCTGCCCCAAAGGGCTGTCAGGGCCTGGCCCAGGCTGCCCAGGGCAGGGGTGGAGTCCCCATCCCTGGAGGGATCTCAAAGCTCTGTAGATGTGGTACTGAGGGCCATGGGGCAGTGGTGGCCTTGGCAGTGCTGGGCTAACGGTTGGACTGGATGATCTTAAAGGTCTTTTCCAACCAAAACAATTCTATTCTATGATTCTATGATTCACAGCTCCTGAGAAATGGTTGATCTTAAAAATAATTTACATTTTCAGGTGTTAGGCTGGAACAAAAGAAAAGTTTTGTTTGCTGAATACATCTGCATACCAAAAGCATTGGCTCCTGTGTCACTGCATACCTGATTTATAAATGTTCAGGAATGGTTATTGTTCAAGAACATGTTATCAAGTGGTAAAAAACCCTATACATTGAAGGTTGAGATTTAGAGCTCCCGTCCTGCAATCTTAGCATAGCCACCTCCAGCTGCATTCTAGAGGACCTACAGAGGGACAAAGCCTCCTAAAGCTGATCCTGAGAGAAGAGGTGTAGTAGAGACCATAAGTATATGTCAGATAAAAAGTACAAAAAGCCACAAAACTGGCTGCCCAGGGACAAGTCACACTGAAAAGAGATCTGGTTTCTCTCCAAGTCAGCCTTTAATTTTTCCTCTCCCTTCCCAGCTTCCTCCATGAGAACCATGCAGGCACTCTTCCCTCCCTACACCCATTTGCATGCTCTGAGTTTGGGTCTCTAAAATATTTGTACGTTTAGATTTTGTTTTGCCTCCTGCTTTACAGCAGTTGTTTGAAGGATGACACTGGCAACTCAGCTAACTAGGAAACAACACAATTATTGCTGCTACTGTGTGTTTGATAACACACCCCTTGGTGAGATGAACTACTCCTTCCCCGAAATGCAGCGCTGATAAAGGGGTTGTGAAGCATCCTGTGTTTGTTTTGAAGTCACACAATCTACCAGGACCTCTTCGGAGAAGGTGCCTATCAAACCTCCAGGCCACTGAGGAAAAGAATTGTTACCTTGCTGCCACCACTATGGTTTTTTGTGCTGAATAGATGGTGAAGCAGTGTGGGACGGCCCATTCATTCTCACTCTCCTCCACCTGCAGAAGAAAAAAAGGTTTTTGTCCTCACTATTCCACAACTGATGAACACTAAAAGGGTCCTCCTTGGCTGGCTAGGAATTCGAGTCACAATATGTACAAGCCCATTCCAATAAGTGCAAAACAGCTACTCTTTTATGAATACCATCAATTTTAAGTCTATTTTGCCTCTATAGGATAATCTATATTGTGCATTTCTACTGCTGCCACCTCTAGCTGCACAGCACCATATCCAACAGGGCAAGAAAAGGAGGGTTCTGGGCAGGATTCAGCTGATTACTTACCGGTGGGTCGAGCACTATCAGCTGCAAATCAAACACAGAAAGAACAGTCCCATTAGAACAGGGGGGTAAGGGAGGCAGCAGGACTGGTTATATGCCTAGGTGTGTGCACTGGGGGAAAATGTCAGGACAAACCCCTGTTTCCAGATCAGCCTCACAGCAGCACCAAAATCAACGGTCAAAAGGGTGTGCTAGCTGTTCTGCTAATGTGATGGAAGGAATAAACCATTAAACAAATCTTTGTTTGACACACAGGCTGGGGCATGTGAAGGTCCAGTCCATAGCCAGCAGCACTACAGGCTGCTGTCACTGGCCCAGGATTAGCTTGTGGCTTTGGTCATTGTGCCCTGAAGAGCTGAACTGCCTCAACCTGCCTTAAGGCAAAGTCATTTCCTTAACACTAGGATGCAACTTGAAACCACTTACCAACATGCCATGCAGAGGAAGGTGTCCATGAATTTTGAACTGATTTGTCCCTGTAACCCCTTTGCTTGTGTACAGTAACATATCTGAGAACTGAAAAGGGTAGGAAGAATACAATCAATATTCGGAAGACAGCAGGGAGGGCTAAGTATTTTTTGACACCTTTTTAAAAATCTGTTGTTCAAAGGCCACTATAGACACATGAAAAAAAACTATTTCTCAATCAGTTTGGCCTATTTCCCTTAAAACCACTCTTTCATTCACTTATAAGAGAGGCAATTAATTTTTACATTTTTGTTAAAACTATGTGCCATTAAGGAAACAAGCTGAACAGACAATATTGTTGCAATCACGCTCTATCTAAGCAACCCCCAAAGTAAGTGTTCTGTTATGACTGCTGATTTTCATCACAAGCACATGAAAACACACTTCCACGACAACTTTATCTTGAAGACTTTGGGTTTATGAAAACCAGAGGGAACACTCACCAGAAAGAACATCCGCTGCTGTAAACCCTTCTTGGTGAGCTTGTACAAGCAACCTTCTCGGATGAACTCCTGCAGCAGAAAACAGAAAGTTAGGCAAAGCTTGATCTTTTCCAAACACACAGAATCTTAATGTCTTGGGTTTTTTTCACCCCAGGGTACGCAGATGTTGATTGGTGCCCAGCAATGATTGCTAACAGATTTGTTAAAGGTCAGATGACACCTTTCTTTCCATTTTGTAACATGAATCAGCTCCTTGCTGCAGCCAGCATATAAATCAGTGAAGCAAGAGAGGGAAAAGGAGCAGAGTTCCTCTTGGACACCAGCAGTTCACCTATGGCACTTACATCCCACTGCAGTGATTGCCATAGCATCCCAAAAGCACATGCGATGCTCCTGTACTTATGCTCAGTATATCTATCAAAAACAAAGAAACAAAAAACTAAGCAGGAACTAAACAACCTCCTAGGAAAACAGAGTCACTGACACCAGCTCTGCCCAGTGACCTGGGTTACCATTGCTATGTTCTCCATGTAGCCTCAGTCTGCAGGCAGAGCATCAGACTGCATGAGCAGACCTGGTAGTGGAGTTCCTGTTGAGTACACAAGGTACTGCTTCACACCCTGACACAGAGCACAGTCCCCCAGCGTGCCCAGTATCTGCTCTGCTGGAAACACCAGACTGTAGCCACAGCCTAAGCAAAAGCATTTTTGATCTATTCCCTAGGACATCCCCCAGACCTCTGTGGGACCTACGATGAAGACAATTATACAAAGCCTTCCTAGTCGTTCTATAAAACAGAGGCAATGACTGGAAACTCATGGCTGAAAGGCACTTCCTTGGCAATAAAACCAATAAAGGCTCTGAAAACTAGGCAAAGGTCCTCACCCTGCCAGGTGCCGTGAGACTGTCTACACCGATCAAGTCGTGCTGCAGCTCTGTCAGCTTCTGGAAATTCTCCAGGCGGATGAGACTGTGCTGCAGCTGAGAAGTCATTTCTGTGACCTCCTTCAGGGCATCTGCAAGGAAACGGCACCGAGAGGATCAGACAAACCCAGGGCACCAATTTCATCCCTGGCATTTTGAACCTGAGATTTACAGCCAGGCTTAGAATAGGACGGAACAGTTCAGTTGGAACGATCATCTAAGTTCAGCCGCCAACTTCTTGAAGTGTATTTTATAGCTACCTAGGGGCAAAAAAACAGCTTCACAGCACTTCCCATGCTTCTGAAGACTACTGCACATCTCAGATTTTGTGTAAAAAGTATTTACCACATAGTCAAAAGTAAATTAAAAAAATCAAAGCCAACTATTTCTGCCAAAGATTACTTTATAAATGAATGCAATTTAATATGCAAGCTTTTGACAATATAAAGCAAACATTTTTTTGTTACCTTTTTTCTTATAAACAACAAGGAGTTCATAAAAAACCCTACTTTTTCCCCATAAAGAAAGGGCACAGGAAAAGGACTAATCTTCCAGCTTTGCTTGAAACATTAAGATCCATCAAGATTACCATGAGAAAAACACTTTCTGGGAGAAACACGCCAAGAGAACAGTCTACACCTGAGTTATCTTTTGCATTTTCCAAACCAGCAGTTAAGGAAATTTTATGTCTATTGCAGAGACCTTTGGAGCCCTGCACCAGAGCACGGTGGGAGAGTAGTAAAACCTGGTGCAGAAAACTTTAAAGAACAAAGTTAATTTTAAAAAGTAAACTTTTTATTTTAATTAAGCTGCCTCCTGCCAGTTTTCTGCCGTTCTACTTGGTATATTCTGATTTTTCCCCAGGATATTTAAATTACAGTATTCACTACACAGTTGTGTTTTCAGCAATTGACATCAAAATTTCTGTGTACTTCACAGAGCTGCATGTGAGAGTCAGAGAAGTTCTGAATGGAGAAAAAGCGTTCACATTGAATTTGGAGATCTAATGCTTGCTGTCTCCCCTGTGCTATGGACAGGATTTTCTATATACAAGGAGATGGGTTCCAGCTGAGTGCTCACTCACTCCGGCAATCTGCGAAGTCCCGGTGCTCTGCCGTGTAGTGCTTGCAAAGCCTGCCCAGAATCAGCTTGTAGTGCATCAGTCTCTGGATTGGTTTGAGCAGGAACGTGTTGAGGGGCAGGTAGCAAACCTTCTGCAGCTCAAACTCCTTATAAACCATTTCCAGCTTCTTTAGGCGTTTAGTTGCTTTCTCCAGTTCCGTCAGAACCTCATCGTGCTTCTGCAGGTAACTGGTAAACTCCTGCCAAATCGTACAAAAATTGACTTGGGTCAAAGGAGAACAGTCTCTCATAGATTTCACAGGGAATAAGAAAAACATCCACTCCACTCCCCACGTGAATTTTGTCTCTGACCATGATTATATAAGCCAGGACTGCATGCATTGTTATAAATATTGATAAAAATAGCATTAACAACATTCTACTTTCCAACAGCTTCATTAAAAAAAACAAACACAAAACCAATATTAAAAATAAATATATTTGCTTGGTTGTCCTCTGCTCACAATTCCTCACAACCGTGCCCTGATGAGGACAGCAGGTAGCAGCACCTGTTGACGCTTTGCTATCCCAAGGCAATTCTTGTTTCTCACTGACTTGTTTAGGACAGGCAGAAGTGAGCTGAGGGGGTTGTCTCGTCTAGGTTTATCTATCAAAGAAACCAGCAGGCAGCTCCCAGCCAGGGTCAAAGCAGGTGTCTGTGGGGCACTATGGCTGTGCCTGCTGGGAACGTCAAGCACGGAGAGTGCCGAGAGTCCAAACAGCAGTGAAACACTTCTGCACTCCCATTCGAGCCACTGGTTTTAATGGAACAACTACTACACTACTACAGCACAAGGGTCTGTCCCATGAAGGTGGTCTACTCCAAATAAAGGTGACTTCATTTCAGAAGAAACTACTCTGAAGTTAGAAAATATTTATATTTTGGAATTAAACAACCTTAGGAAATGGGAGAGTTTGAGTTGTGCAAATACGGGTGAGACAGTGGAGCTAGTTAATTAATTTTTCTTTGTCTTCTGCTGAATAACCAATAAACAAATAACCTTTTCTCAAGGTAAATGCAGGTGGTTAAATGAGCAACAGCGGTATAAAGCCTTGCTGTAAATATTTTATTATGTTTTCATTTTAATTTATCAACAATAATTGTTTGCAAGCTTGCAGCAGAAATGCTAAACCTTGAACTCTCATCCTTGACCAAAGGAAAAAATGACACCACAATCCTGAGATTTCAATATTTCAACTCTTTATCTACCTTTAGGGTACGCATGTTCCTGAGCATGACATCTCCAATGCGTTGATAATCTCCTTTCATGTGAGCATTGGTTTTTCCTTCCCTGAAACACACAGAGGAGATGACATAAGAAGGTGCAGTACATGGGAGACCAAGAAATTTCATTTCCCTCCCGCCACCTTCCCCTGTACTTCAAGACACAATTTTCAAGGAACGCTTCCCGGGTACCCGTGTGTTTTAGAGACTGCTTCAGTAAAACTAAGTAAGCAGTGCTAACATTAATGCCCCCTCTATCCATTTTTAGCCATTTGACATCTCCATTTCACTGTTTGGGTCAAAAACTTGGTGCAGCAAATATGGAAGCTGCATAAAACAACACACCTAAAGCCACGCTTAGAAAATTGAGAAAATAATAGAAGTGAATTTGTGTGAAAGTCTATTTGGGAGTTAAACCCCCAGACACTCTGAGTGAACGTCGCAACACCATCCCACCTGCATTTATTTTTGTTCATACTCAGTTTATTTAACCACCTCCTTCTGAATGGTAATTAGATTCTCATATATTACATTTCGGGTCAGAAGAAAGTAAAACGAAGTAAAACAAAGCTTGGAAGACTAGAGACACACTCTCTGAAATAAATTGTGCCACAAGAACTGAACCCTCATCTTAATTACCAAAAAAACGTTTCCTAGATTTTTCACTCAGAGATTCATTAACTGGGAGGTACTGAAAAACACAGAATCACAGAATCCTAGGGGTTGGAAGGGACCTCAAAGGATCATCTAGTCCAACCCCCCTGCCAGAGCAGGGTCACCTAGAGTCCATCACACAGGAATGCATCCAGGCGGGGTTTGAATGTCTCCAGCCAAGGAGACTCCACAGCCTCTGTGGGCAGCCTCTTCCAGTGCTCTGGCACTCTCACAGGAAAGAAGTTCTTCCTGATATTCACATGGAACCTCCTCTGCTCCAGTTTGCATCCATTGCCCCTTGTCCTATCATCGGTCAGCACTGAAAAAAGCTTGGCTCCATCGTCCTGACCCTCACCTTTTACATATTTGTAACCATGGATGAGGTCACCCCTCAGTCTCCTTTTCTCCAAGCTAAAGAGCCCCAGCTCCCTCAGCCTCTCCTCAGAAGGGAGATGTTCCACTCCCTGAATCATCTTTGTGGCTCTGTGCTGGACTCTCTCAAGCAGTTCCCTGTCCTTCTTGAACTGTGGGGCCCAGAACTGGACACAATACTCCAGATGTGGCCTCACCAAGGCAGAATAGAGGGGGAGGAGAACCTCTCTCGACCTACTAACCACCCCCCTTCTAATGCACCCCAGGATGCCATTGGCCTTCTTGGCCACAAGGGCACATTGCTGGCTCATGGTCATCCTCCTGTCCACCAGGACCCCCAGGTCCCTTTCTCCTACACTGCTCTCCAGCAGGTCAGCCCCCAGCCTGTACTGGTGCATGGTGTTGTTCTTCCCCAGATGCAAAACTCTGCACTTGCCCTTGTTGAATTTCATTAAGTTTCTCCCCGCCCAACTCTCCAGCCTATCAAGGTCTCTTTGAATGGCAGCACAACCTTCTGGTGTGTCAGCCACTCCTCCCAGTTTAGTGTCATCAGCAAACTTGCTGAGGATACATTCTGTACCCTCATCCAGGTCGTTGATGAAGATATTGAACAACACCGGTCCCAGTACCGACCCCTGAGGGACTCCACTAGTCACAGACCTCCAACTAGATTCTGTCCCATTGACTACAACTCTCTGACTTCTTCCCTTTAACCAGTTCTTGATCCACCTCACTACCTGATCACCAAACCCATACTTTATCAGCTTATCTACGAGGATGCTGTGGGAGACAGTGTCAAATGCTTTACTGAAATCAAGATAAACCACATCTACCGCTCTACCATCATCTATCCACCCAGTTATTTCCTCACAGAAGGCTCTAAGGTTGGTCAAACATGACTTACCCTTGGTAAAACCATGTTGACTATTCTCAATGACCCCCTCATCCTTGATATGCCTAGAGATAGTGCCAAGAACAAGTTGTTCCATCACCTTTCCAGGGATGGAGGTGAGGCTGACCGGTCTATAGCTACCCGGGTCCTCCTTCTTGCCCTTCTTGTAGACTGGAGTGACATTTGCTATCCTCCAGTCCTCAGGCACCTCTCCTGTTGCCCACGAGAGCAACACATTGTCCTTTTAACCTTGTGTTCCTTCTCTTTTCTAAGGTTACAGAGACAACACCAGGTTATATTAATGGTTGGACCTGATCATCTCAAGGGTCTTTTCCAACCTAAATAATTCTGTAATTACAAAACCCTTGGTCTGGTGTACAATTCTTACAGCCACAGCATATTAGGTAAGGCAGTGCTTGAAAAATGGGCTTTGCAAAATGGATTTAGTAATTTTTTTAAAGCTGCAATTTATTTTTTCCTTAATTCTACTTAAGCAGAAATACCAGTTAAAATATAGTTTAAGTACTGTTTTGACGTGAGGACGTGGGAAAAGGTCTCCCCGCTCGCTGCCCACGCACTGTTGAAACTCACCAGAGCGACAGCCTCTGCTCAATCTCTTTCAGAAAGCCCCGATGAAACTCATAAATTGGGTCTATGTTAGAGAAGAGTAGTGTCATCAGGCCTTCTGGCATGGCATTCTCCTTGATGACTGCACTGCGAAACCACTGGCAGAAAAACCATAAATGATGATAAATTTCTATATTTAAGAAATCCATTGCTAGCATAAAAATTCCTGTTCCAGCAGCGATGGTGGAGGAGAAAGTATGTGCACAGGGGAAGAGCAGGAAGGAAGGAGGAGTATTTAGGGAAGACATAATCTGGAAAGATGAAAAGATGTCATTTTTTTCCTTGCCAAACATTACAAAAATGAGGCTTATTTCTGGTGTGGGCACAAGCATGTTTCATAATGCAATGATGAGATGGTTGGTGAGGGCTCTAAATTACAGTGAATTACCGAGTGGCTGCCACAGCTGAGGTTACACCACTGCTTGTACTCCAGTGCAGATACAACTGCTCTTTCATAAAACTCGGAGCCCTGTGCCAGTTACTCAGTAGCTGGAGACATCTTGTTGTGTGTCACACACTGTACTGGTTATCACTTTCGGCACCTCTGAGGTGCCAGACGTTTGCCCATCTCTTAGGAGAGGTGCTGGGAAGCCTGCAGGAGGAATCTGAGGAAGATGGTGCTCGCTGAGCTCACACCTCAACTGAAGACACACGGAGTTAAGGGACTCAAACTTCTCCTTGATGAAATGAAAACAATAGCTTACAGAAACACAACAGTCAGTTCAAACCTGGAGTAAATGAACAAAAAGGTCTTAAAGAAACAGAGTTGAAAACTTAAGCTGTCCTCCAAACAAGGACTCACTTGTCTCCTCTGGGTGAAAGGGGGGAAAAGGAGGGGAAAGAAAAAGCCGCAACAAAAAAATGCAGAAGACAAAAAAGATAATCCACAAACCTCTATGGATCCTTAATAACCTTTGCAATTGTCACCTGCTCTCATGATTAAAGGCACAAAGAGTTGAGTTTCTCAAGGAATACTGCAGAGATGATGGCTAGATTATAAACAGAGCTGACAGCAACGAATATCACAGAATCACAGAATGGTTTGAGTTGGAAGGGACCTTAAAGCTCATCCAGCCCAATCCCCCTGCCAGGTGCAGGGACACCTCCCACTAGACCAGGTTGCTCCAAGCCCCGCCCAACCTGGCCTTGAAGCAGAATGCAAAACATTTTTAGGATGTCCCTGTTTGCAATTTTCAGAGAGAAAGTTTGCCTAAGACATCAAAACGACATGCGATGTAGCTACTGGAGCTAACAATAGAAGTCCAGAGAAGATATCTGCTCTCTCACAAAAGGACCTACAGAACAAGGAAGACAACAGCTACATGGCTCATGGACTGTGTTTCTATCACAGGACTTTATTCTTCTGTTACCTGGAAGAAATCCCAGGTTTTTTCAAATGAACAATTACAAACCTGTTAAGGAAAGGAAAAGCAGTAAAGAAAGTGAAAAACTCTTACCACTGTAATAACTTCCAGGTCCTTTAAATACGTCCTTTCTGTAGCAAGAATCTCCTTTGCTATGAAGTATGCCTTGTCAGTTGGGTAGCGCTGAAAGAATACACAGTAACCAACAGGTATTAAAAATAGAAATACTCTTACTACAAGCTCAAACCTTACACACATTTCTGTGCAAATGAAGCAGTTGTTTACTAACAGGGCATCTCTGTACTCAGTACTGTATTCTCAGATACTGACCTTACTATAAAATACTATTTATAGTTCAAGATTATTAAAAATCACGTCAGTTATATAAACTTTCATTTCAAAAGCAAGGGAGCACTTTACAAAGACATGAAAACAGTTATTCCAGATTTCCAAGGTTTTAAACACTTCTCTAATCAAACGGAGTACACCAGATGCACAACACAGTCCTTTTCCAAAACTATTCCACTTCCACTGACAGCTTTTGTCCAAATCCTTTGAAGATCACATTAATTAGTTAAGAAAACACAAAAATCAAACTACATCAGTCGTTGGTTGCATGGGTGCTCCAGAGCTGCTATTTAAAGAAAAGACAAGACAGAATGGACATGGAAGCACAAAGGAATGAATGGAATGGTGAAAAGAGGTGTTCTGCAGCTGCAACAAACCAAAATCAGAGTTAGCCTGAAAACTCACATTGTTAAAAAGCACTTCAGTAATATTAAAGAACTAAGCACATTTCAAGCTAAGATGCTGTATTGCCTCCATAGCTCACTATGCCATACCACAGGTTTGTGCCAAACCCTTGACTGGTGAAAAATGACAGCAAATCCATTTGAGTCATGTGAAAATCTGGCCTTGTCCATCTCTGTCCCTCTTGAGGGTAACACAGCTCTGAAAATTATTTCTCCCTTTTCCTTGTAAATATCAAGTTAATAAAATACTCTCTTTTGAGAGATGCTTTGAGATGCACTCCAGAGCCACCAGCACAGCCACTCAGCGCTTCTAAATCCTCCCCCTCGATATTGCTGATGGAGGAGACATTTTCCTGGTTGCTCAGTAAGAGATGTGTTGAGTCCATCTTAGCCACACAGAACCCCTGGAGGTGTGTATCCCCAAAGAATTCATTTTAAGAAACTGTTTAGTCTCTTTTCAAGTTGTTTTATGCTAGTCCCACACATCAGCACCCTTCTTAGGGCTACCAGAGCACATACTTCAACATACTTCTATTCCCTCCATAGCCATCCTCTTAATTTTAACGTACCTGTCTTGGGTACATGGTGTCAGGGGAAGTCCTACCTAATCTTGGCTTCAGGTGTTTTTTATTTTTCTTGGGCTATTTAACTGACTGTGGCCTCATGGTCCCTCAAAATGGACATTCTTCTCAAACAGTCTCTTCCCAAAGGATACGGAATCATTTTTATGACCTCCTTGGAGACCAAGGTGACCCGGCTCTAATCTCACTTACCAGCTTCCTCCTGCAGCATCTCCCTGTCCTGGAACACCCTGTTTATAACACGATGGAACAACACACACTAGCTTGACTTTAACTTCAGCAGTCCCCTACATGATACCAGAATTACTGCTAACAGGTGTGGGTTTTGTGTATGCCTCCTCCTGGTCTCCCAACAGGACACTATAGTGCACAATGCCCAGAAGGGATGAACTTCTATGGAAAAAATTGAGTTTCCCAAGGCAGAACAAAGCTAGGTTATGGAATCAACTACAGGCTGAGGCAAGAGATCACAGGGAGCCTCATCCCTGTAGCCACAGCAGAGATGACCCTGCTGTGAGCTCTGCACAGCATCACTGCACACACGTGCACCCACTGGCTTCATCCCCCTCCTGGCACTGCCTCTCTGTTCTGTGGACTCCCTGGCAGCCTCCCAGTTCACCTGGACCTGCCACCACCTCATACCTATTTAAAACAGTTGCTTAAAGAGTTACTCTCAAGCAATATGTATCATCTAGTATATTCCTAAGAACTCTAGAAAGGACCCTGCCTGTCCCCAGGCCACACCTGGTGCTTTGATCCTCACTCAAGTGCTTTTTTCCCCACTCTCAAAAATATTTTTCTGGATTGTTTCTTCCTTAAAAATTTACAGAGCATGAAGGCATGTGAAAACACACTGTGCCACAACCTTGCACTTCTCATAGACCGTGTGGTTTACCTTTTCCATCACCTCTGAGAACTTCTGCAGGTTCCCACTTCATTCTCCAGCTGACTGCATGCCAGCTTGAGGCACAGAAGATACTTCCCATTCCCCACACACCTTCTCTTCCCTTCTCCCTCCCCACTGCATCATCACTCTCTGCTTACCCTCTGAAGCTCCTGCTGCTTTCCAAATTGCTTCCTGCTGAAATTTAGTGCCCCTAATTCTCTTTTTTTTTGGTCTTACACCAGTCCTAACCAAATCCCCATGTGCCGAGTCCTGGCAGCAGCTGCCAGGCAGAAGAATCAAAAAGCAGTACGGCTCTCCCAGTGCAACAGGGGCCCTGCCAAACACCTCCATCACTGCAGGAGAAAAGAGAAATCAACACAGAAACTCTCTGAGGAGGCAGCCTGCTTCCAAAATCCAAAGAAGACTTTGCAGAAAGAGGCAGTGTGGACTGGGCTTCAGCATTCAGAACGGGTAAGGCAGCCACTGCTCAGTGCTTCCAGGCTACTAGGCGTGATGGGGGGGGGGTGTGTGTGTCTTACCAGGTTTGCCCACGACAATCCATGGCATGATGTGCCAGGGTGAGAGGGATGGGCTGATAGCAAGGGCCAGTGGCTCTGAGATGTGCTGGTCACAGTGGAGCACGCTTGAAGTCTTATGGTGATGAGCCAGGGGCTCCTGAGGCAGCTGAAGTCAGAGGGGAAACACAGGCAAGAAACTTCCAAGGTACTACAGGGTGTTCCTCTAAGAAGGTGGCCTGGCCAACAGCCCAGCTGAAGTGTCTGCACACCAGTGCACACAGCATGGGCCACCAGCAGGATGTGCCAGAAGCCACCGTGCTGCTAGAAAAATACAACCTTGGTGCCATTGCTGAAACTTGGTGGGACAAATCCCACGACTGGAATGTGACCATCGATGGCTACAGGCTGTTCAGAAGGGACAGGTGAGGAAGAAGGGGTGGTGGGGTTGCCCTCTACATCAAGAGATGGACAGAGTGAAGAGCTGTCTCTGAGGAGTAGCCATGAGCAGGTCGAAAGCTTATGGGTGAGAACCAGGGATCAAGGCAACAAAGGGAACCTTGTGGTTGGTGTCTACTACAGACCACCTGATCAAGGGCAGCCCGTTGGTGAAGCCTTTCTACTCCAGCTGTGGGAGACATTGTGCCCACAGGCTCTCATCCTGCTGGGGGTCCTCAATCACCCCGGTATCTGTTGGAAAAGCAGCACAGCGAGCTGTCAGCAATCCAGGAGATTTCTGGAGAGCATGGAGGATAATTTCCTAAGCCAGGTAATAGACAGCCTTACCAGAGGGGATGTGATACTGGACCTGGTGATCACCAACACAAGTGAGCAGGATTTTCCTGCCAAGAGCTGCTTGTGTCTCTCACGTTGCAGCACTTGGCTCGACTGAGCTGCGTGGCAGATCTCACAAGGGTCCCTTAGCATTTGGGAGCAATCATGGAAGAAGTGAGTTTCAGAAGCACTAAATCCAGAGCTGGCAGCTTTGCTTGCGGTCAGATTTCTGTGGGCTCCCTGAGTAGTTGAGAATCAGGACACACGGTGCAGAGATCTTGAGATCATCAACTGAGACGAAACAAGAGTGGGAAAGCTTGCACCTGCTGGCATCAAGAAGTACCCAGAGACATGGTGAAGACAGCCAAAAGTGTGGGCCTTCTTGCCTGAGGATCCTGACAGATTGGATGAGGCGAGCAGAAGAGCAGGAGTAAAGAGGACACAAGGTGGTTTCTCCTCTGAAGCTGCACAGAAAATCACAGATTACAGCATGGCCACTGACCCCATAAGGAACTGAGTTTGGATGATGGGGCCTTCCTGGCACTATGATGGAAGTTCTACGGATCCTTCTCAAGTACTGAAAACCCAACAAACCCGGCTGCTCACTCTCTTTCTGCCAGGAGACAAGGCAAGGGCAGCAAAGCAGCTGGCAGAAAAATGGCCATGGAAGCCTGCTGTTAGGTGGACTTCTCCATCTTACTGGGAGAAGCGCAGTGTTCTGTGGAGTGCAGCTTGTCAGATACTACATACCATGGCCCTCCAAAGGCAAAATCCAGTAATTTGTTATCCATATCTGAAAAGCAGTCCAAGGATGCATGTGTCAATGTACGCATGCACACCCCCCTCGTGTACTTCTCCTGAATGCACTGATGCTTGGAGTCACTGCTTAAGAGAGAGCAGCTGGCTGGACTAGAAAACTTCAAGAGGTCCCTTTCACCCCCAATGACTCTGTGGTCGCAGACACTTCTTGTTGCCAGCAGCTGCTGTGAAAGCCTGGCAACATGCTGCAGTGTGGATAAAAAGGCAAACCTGAATCACACCCTGACATCTGGCCATCTCCGTTCCTCTGAACAACTCTGGAGACCACGGCTTAGCAAAGCACTCGATCAGATGGCAGTGTGAAGCACTGTGTCACCTTGCCACACAGACCAGAGGCAGCTTGCTGTGCAGAGTACACAAGGTTCTGGAGAAGCTCCTGGGAGACCTTGGTCAGAATTTGTGGATTACCACCACTTCCGTCACCTTTCAGAAGGGCTCTGCAGCATTCCAGTCTGCAAGAGAATATGGATATAGATGGTGCACTGGGGCAGAGAGGCCTTGCTTGGTGGTGCTGAAGCACAGAACGGGGAGCTGAAGCTAATGTCTCAAGGACTGAAGGTGAAGTGGCCTCCAGAACAAGAACATTTTATTATGAGGACTACCTGAGAAGGCAAGGGTGAATCCTGAGCCCTACATGGGGGTGAAGAAAGCCCCACATCATAAAACATGCACCTCCCTCAACTTCACATCTTTCTGTGGTGATGTTGGGGAGTTCCTAGTTAAGGCAACCAGTGCTTACTGGTGGAAAGGAAGGAAAGCAGTCTAAGCTAAGGATCAGTACCTAGCCCGTAAGCACATCTTACAGACCCAAAGTTGTTCCTGCTTTCAGACTTGCTGCACCCACAAAGTCAGAGGTATTTTTGCCTCCCTCTTTTCAGAAAGCAAGCCAGAGCATTGTCCACCTCTTATCAGACAGAAAAGTCACCCAGAGGGAAGGCAGCTTCAATGATACAGCCAGCCCTGATGAACCAGCCCGTGACTGTGTGTGAGAAGATGCACCGTAATGCCTGCTGCTGAGGAAGCTCAAGCTGAGGTCAGTTCCACTACAGCATGAGAGAAGACATTTCAGGACCACTCTAAAGGTCCAGTTAAGATTAGAAAGAATGGTTTGGAGGACCAACCTATGGTGAGACAGACCAATGAGACCCTGGTGAGACTGCATGGAAAGGAACCTAAGAAGAACATACCTTACATATTAACGAATTTTAGCTCTGTGCTATTCTGTGTGCTGATAAACAGAATTAATTTGCACAGACAGCACAGTGCAGTGAGCTGACACAGGCTAAACATGACAGCATTCAGCAAAGACACAGCCAGGTTCAACGTCACCATGTGACACAATTTTTCATTACTGAATAAGCCAAAGGCAACCAATTTCCATAATCAAGAGCCACCACTCCCAAAAGCTCTTCAGTGTAACTCCCTGGCAAGAATCACCCCATTTGGAGTGTTCTTTCAATAGTCTCAGCACAAAGACAAGGGGGTTTTTACCTTCTAATGTAACAGTTACATCCAAAAAGGCACCAAGTGCAACACTACTGTTTTATATCAAACACATATGAACGCTTTCCCCCAAACAGCTCATCTCAGGAAGCCCCATCTCTTAGAATATCTCAAGTTGGAAGGGACCCCTAAGGATCATTAAGTCTAACTCCCTGCTCCTGGCAGACCTACCTAAAGCTAAACTGTATGACATGGAGCGTCGTCCAGATGTGCCTTGAACAGGCTTGGTGAAGTTACCACTTCCCTGAGGAGCCTGTTCCAGGGGCTGACCGCTCTCTCAGTGAAGAACCTTTTCCTAATGTTCAGTCTGAACTCTCATGTCCATTCTGGGGTATGAGAGGCAGATTTCAAGCACTGCTCCGTGTCACGCTGGGGCTCTTGGCAGCAGTTCCTGTTAAAACAGCAGGAGGTGGTCCCAGCAGCACATGCCAAGAAGACCCCTACACCAAGAGGGGGTCGAGATTCCTACTACAATGAGATACACATGCCCAATCAAAGCTTCAGCACTGGAATTTTTAACACTAACCACCAAACACATCTGTTCTACCACAAAATATAGAATCATAGAATCATAGAATCATTATGGCTGGAAGGGACCTCCAGGGTCATCAAGTACAACCTTTATCCCATCATATTCCTAACCATTAGACCAACAGACCATGGCCTCAAGTGCCTCATCAACCTGTTTTTTGAACACCCCCAGGGACGGGGACTCCACCACCTCCCTGGGCAGCCCATTCCAGTGCCCAACCACCCTCTCAGTAAAGAACTTCTTCCTAATCTCCAACCTAAACTTCCCCTGATGGAACTTGAGGCCATTTCCTCTCATCCTGTCATCAGCAATTTGGGAGAAGAGACCAACACCAGCCTCACTACAACCTCCCTTTAGGTAGTTGTAGAGGGCAATAAGGTCTCCTCTCACTCTCCTCTTCTCCAGGCTCAATAACCCCAGTTCCCTCAGCTGGTCTCCATAAGGCTTGTTTGCCAGACCTCTCACCAGCCT
>VZRW01003597.1:439198-469473 GCA_013398125.1 Aegotheles bennettii
GCCTTCTTGGCCACCTGGGCACACTGCTGGCTCATGTTCAGCCGCTGTCAACCAACACCCCCGGGTCCTTTTCCGCCAGGCTGCTCTCCAGCCACTCTTCCCCAAGCCTGGAGCTGCATGGGGTTGTTGTGGCTGAAGTGCATGACCCAGCACTTCCCCTTGTTAAACCTCATGCAATTGGCCTCAGCCCATCGCTCCAGCCTGGCCAAATCCCCTGCAGAGCCTCCCTACCCTCAGGCAGATGGACACTCCCACTCAATTTCATGTCATCTGCAAATTTACTGAGGGTGCATTGGATCCCCTCATCCAGGTCATCAGTAAAGACATTAAACAAGACTGGCCCCAAGACCAAGCCCTGAGGGACACCGCTCGTGGCCGGTCTCCATCTGGATTTAACTCCATTCACCACCACTCTCTGGGCTCGGCCATCCAGCCAGTTTATAACCCAGCCAAGAGTCCACCTGTCTAGACCATGAGCCGCCAGCTTCCGCTGCAGAATGCTGTGGGGGACAGTGTCAAATGCCTTCCTGAAATCCAGGAAGACAACATCCACCGCATATAACACAATCCACATTCAGTGACCAGAGAGCACAGCTCCTCACCTGAAACCATCACTTTTCTCCTTACATAAACTCCCAGTCGTGCCATTGTCTTACCTTACGTTTCATCTCGTCATCCTCTTCTGTCCTGGCACCACCAACATCACTGAGGACAGGACTCAGCAGAGGAGATGAACCCTGGCCAGCTACATTCAAGTTCACCTGGAACGCTGGGTTCAAGCCCAGGGGACTCTTCAGCACGAGGGAAGAGAGCTGAGGATGGTCCACTGGGAGGCCTGGGTGGGAAGAGAATGAGAAGATGGAGTGGAAAAGGAGAGAAAACGGTTTCAAAGACAGCACATCTAAGAAGATTACCCACTGTTACTGTAAACCATAATTGCAATCTCACATTATTAAAAAAAGGCAAAAGAGAAAAGGCACACACATCCCAAGACCTAAGAGTGGATCCCAAAGCAAACGGAGCACTCCCTGCAACCCAGTGGTTCGTGGCAGTGCAGTGAGGACAGGAACCTTCACAACTGCATTTAAGGGGAAGGATAAAGTGTTTAGTGTCTAGGAGAAAGCACTCAAATCCCTCTGGACCTTGTTGAGCAGCAGCAGGGTTCACAGCATAGGATTATACTACAGTAACAAGAATGCAGCTTTTAAGTTTTCCTTTTTAAAATAAGAATTACTTTTCACCCCAGGGAAAAGCCAGGACAAACCATTTTACTGCTCTCCCCTCCAGAAAAAAAAAACAGAAGGTAAACCTTGCTAAAAATACATTCAGAAATCAGAGAATCTCCAAAATTGTACCAATGGGAGAGGAAAATGTATTGCTCTACAAAAAGGAGCCATGCAAGAGACTTAATTTCTGACTCTTCTAAGTATATGAATAGAATAATCTACTGATCTCAAAGGAAAACAATTTTGCAACACTGAGTAAGAACGGGATGGACACAATGCTCTTGCACAGCAAAACCAGTCTGAAGCAGGAGTAACATGCACTGCTTAGCTCTAGGTTATTAACCAACAATCCTTTTTTTTAATATTGTTATTTCACTTGTAGATTCCCAATTTCTGACACACAAGGCACCATTACAGTGAACCGAAGCCTATGAACCACAGCTGCTCTCCTCCCTTCCGCAGACTCCTTACAAACAGCACACAGACACTCCTTGGGGGCTCACAGTAGAAAACAACTACTCAAGCTCTGCTTTTTGGGACCAAACGAAGGCAACAGACACTCCAGTTCCTCACACTATGCCCATAAACTCCTACCTAAGCTCACCTATTTATTTTTGTTTCTGCTCTTCCCTATGAAAATCAGACAAGCTCTGTCAGATCAGGCCCCTGGCTGGGTACCAAGCCCTTCAGGACTTGCTGCGTTGGCCGCACGCTGGCAGCCTTGCCCACACCATCGGTGTGTGCTGCAGGCAGCATGGGGGCCAAACCACCTGTCCCAGGGCAAACAGACAAATCGACAGCGAAACTGAAACTGCCAACTCACCCCTTCCCAGGCTACTTGGAAATCACGCCAAAAACCCCCAGCCCCCGTGGGGATCTGGTGTCTCTCAACACAGCCCCTGGGCACGAGTGTTGGAGGAGAAGGAGCTGGGAGCTTTCCCAGTGGGTGCTGGCAGGAGCTGCTGCTGCTCCCTGGCTCAGGAAGCAAACCCACTGCAATGTGACAATAGTGAGAGCCCAGGCACGTATTTCCACCCTGACAAATGCAGGAAGCTAAACAGTGCTGCGCTCGGTCACCTGGAAGAGATTCAGATCTTGGAGCTGCAGTTAACCATTACTACGCTAGTCCAGCACCGCCACGCCGGAGCCATCCCTGCTTCTGCCTGAGCACCTTCATTCCCACTGCTTTTAATGTTAGCACAGGAAAACAACATCTGGCATTCGCTTCACCTACATGGGGGCAGGAGTTTATTGGAAGTTTGCTTTTGCTGAGACAACAGCATTAAAAACAAACATGCTACAAACTTCCAGGGGTGAGCAGCTTCTTTAAATTCTTGGAGTTTAACACCATGCAGCAGCATGTTCCAGAACTGGAAACCTGAATTGCTTCTGGACAGACCCAATGTTCAGATACAGGGGAGCAAAAGGGATAGAGCTTGTCACACACAAACCTCACTGCCTGCCTGTGTCAACCAAGGTCTTCTAGTATTCACCACCTCCAACAGGAGAAGCTGGCCATTAAACTCATTTTAAACACTTGCTCATTTGTATCTGACAGCAGGAACCCTGCCACCCAGAGCCAGAGTGATTTAGGAAAACAAGAGGGACGTTCAGCTCCTCGGGAAGCTTGAAACAAGCAGCAGATTCCTCGGGAAGCTTGAAACAAGCAGCAGAACCCACGAGGCAGGGGCTGCCCCTCTCCCCACACCTGGGCAGGGGCTGACCTACAGATGCAAGTGCCCATCGCTTCTGCAGGGGCAGGAGAGCCCTGTGTGCCACCAGCTGCGGGAGGGCACCCTGCAGCCTGCTGTTCACTTCCCTAGGATGAAGGCAATGAGTTCAGGAAGGAGCTCTTACAGCTGCCACTTGCCACAGGCTGTCAGCTTAAATGGCAAATTCTGCAAAGGGACCTTCTGAGGTTAATGTAACTTCCAAAATTTGTCTTTTCTAGAAAGGACTATGAAATGTTGCAGAGCAGCTTGGGTTGGCTTTTTTGGTGATGTTCAAATGTTTGATATAAACTCAATATGATGGCGTATCTTGGCTGATGATGTTAAACCATGTACTGGAATTTTCATTCTCATAATCCAGCAGCATTTCTCCACTAGAGCAGTGCAAGGGGGGCTCCCAACCAAGCAGGTAAGAGGTACAGTGATCCTCTGTTCTCCTGGGGCAGGATGGTACAGAAGAATCTGTGCAACAGTCAGAGCAGCTGTTGCCACTTCCAATGGTTCTTCAGTGCAGGAGACTCCCAACTGGGTAAAAATACCAGTGCAAAGATTAAAACGTGTGAGTGATTTCCTCTGCCATCAAACCCTGGTGCACTGAGCTCTTCCCTGCCCTGCAGGCAGCAGCATCCTCCAGGGATATAAACGGGACGATTCTCTGTGAGGGACGATTCAACATCTCAGTATTCTGCATCAAGTGGAGATTTGTTCTCTACACGTAAATCCCAACACAAACGTTCCACCTTGGGAAGCCTCACCGAGAGCAGAGTTGGGGCTTCCATGCAATGATATGGGTGTTCAGCGATGTGAACCAGACCCTCGCAAGCACCACTGCCTTCTGTACATGGCAAGTTTCTGCTTTCACATCACACACAAATGCACTTAACTCAGAAAACGTGTCAGTTCACTGTAATATCCCACAGACTCCAGGATCTCTAAGAACACTAATACTTCTCTGTTAACTACGCTATGTAGTTATAACCAGGTATCCTTCAGCAAACAACACCATTGTTCATTAAAAGACCAGCATGAATATAATTGAGAGAAAAACATGAAATAATGAAGTCTAACAGTAAAACATTGCAAAAGCATTGTTGTTTGCATGAACATAGCTACTATGGACTTCAGTGAGGATGCCAGCCTTATCTTTTCACTGCTACTGTATAATGTTGTCAAATTGTTTTATTATTGTTTATGCTGCCTCTTCTTTTGTCCAGGCATAAAAACTTGAAAGCCTCTATCTAATATATAAAACTATGACTTAATACAAATGTTTGTCCACTCTATTTTTTATGGAGAGGATCTTCAGTGCATACAGATGTGAAGGTTCATACCCAAATTTTAAAAAGAAATATGTTTAGAATATTATACAAAACCAGTCAGGAGAAGTTCACTATGGGATTACAGAACAACCTTTAAGCCAGATGCTGTAACCATAACCTTACCTTGTATTTTCTCCAAGAATACTTGAATTCCATCCCTCTCACTGACACTATTACAAGTTAACATACAATTGTTTTGGGTTTGGGGTTTTTTTTGGCTCAATACACCTGTTTAGTGTCCAATATCCAAAATCCATTCTTATTAGCATTGCTAACAGAAATACAGTGGAGATCTTCTCTAACCTTCTCTAACACACTTCTTTGCCCCTTGCAAACTTCAGAGCTGTGGGTAGTGAAGGAAAATTTTGGAAAACTATCACCTGATGTCAATCAACAATGCCAGAGAAAGTGAGGAAGAAAGCACGCAGCAGCCAAGTTTTTAGGTCTGACTTGTAATTTGCTACACGACCATAAACCAGTTTTGGTTCCACATTAGGGACAGCAGCAGGCAACATGCTAGGGAGATGAAACCACCTTCCTCATCAGCCTTGGAGAGTAAAAAGAATCTGACACATAACTGGGTGTACCAAAAGCTATAGGAAGTTCAAATGTTAGCAACCTGACCCCTTGCCAGACCCCTTGCATTTCACTTTGTGATTCCCTTTAAAGATGTAACTTTAGTGGTAGTAGTACTAGTAGCTATTACTACTACTTCAAACAGATGAGATTCCTTTTAGGCTAAAGCCCTGCCGTGGCTGAGCAGAAGATGAAGGGAACTCCCTCCTGCCCAGCGCACTGCTGAACCCACCGCAAGCACATACCAAATTATTATTTCTAGAGTGAGAGCGTTCTGCAAGCTCATGTACTACAACCAAAACCCTGGAATATCCCAACTCTTCCTTATTTCAAAGTATCATAATTAATACATTTTCCCCTGCAAATCTTCCCTTTAAAATAACGAGGGATAGTTGGGAGGTAGAGAATCTTCAAAGAAATTATTTAAGAGCCTAAAAAAAATATTATGCAAGAGCTTTAAATTCAAAGATCTCCTTCTTTCTTTTCCTCAAATAGGTACAGATTACATTAAATGTTAGTGAATGTTTATAGCACTTGGCAGGCACCCCAGTGAAACTGTATGTACCTGTGGAGTTATACCTACACGCGACACTGTAGGAGAGTCCCAGGCCTACAGCTACATCAGGATCTGAAATGACCGTGCTTCTCTCGCCACCTTCCCCACGTTATTTGCAGGGAAGAACACGTATCTGTGATTATAGACTGCAGCTTGTCAACTTTTACACTGTCACAGTGTCAAACAAGAATTCCTTCATGCTATGCTGACAGTTCTGATCTGCCTGTGCTCAAACTACAGCTTCACACAACCCCATTTGCAGCATCGCTGACATGAACAGTCAGGGTTTCAACCTAAATCCCTCATTTATGCCAGGTACATATTTTCCTTAAGGCTATGTAAAACTGGTTTTAACGTTGCAACAAAAATAATCAAAGTTAATAATATTTAATCTCTGTAATAAATATAAAATGCTATGTTCTAAAATCTCCTGATCAGTCAATTCCACCCAATAACTCCTCCTTGCTGAGAAGCAGTTTTTGGAGTGGGGTTTTTCACTGTTTCATAACTCAGCAAACATAATATGGAGAATAATTTTTAAAAATGTCAATTCAAACTAGCCCTGAAACCCGCTCAGCTCACTTGTGCAAGTACTACTGACTTTTTAAATTAAGCAAATGTTTATGTGACTCAGGAAAAGAGGATTTACCCAGACATTGGTCAGAGACTCCTGAAGGAGAGCTCTCAGCCTAGAAAATATGCAACTGCCTCCATACGCTATGTTTACAATAAAGGACAGGCTTCCAGTAAAAACAAATATACAGGAGAGAGTTCAAGGGACGTACCCAGCTTGAAAGAAAATGTCTCCACAATAAACAGGATTCCTATAATGAAATCTGAACTTTTAGTCCCGTTTGTATCCCAAGCAAAAGGTTTGCACAAAGCAGTGATTTGAAAACCACACACTGTAGTATTTGCCCAAGCTGTGCTCAATTTTCAACAAAGGTGCACAGCAGGAAACTGCCTGGACCAATCTGGTAATAAAACTCTTAAGATGCCTTGGCTAGGAGAACAAATATTTATTCTACTTCACACATAAGGGTAACAAAAAAAAAAAAGCTAAAAAGCCCACACTTTCATTTATATCAAAGTTTTCCTTATTTTATTGCATAAACAATTAAAATTACGAATTAGTACAAATCTATAGGTTCATAACCAGCAACCTGAACAGACACAAAGATATTAAAAACCCCAACATGTAATTCAATAAAACATTTACCATATAAAAGATAAAGTTCAAAAGATCAATTCAGAAATTCCAGCCCTCTTTGTTTCTTAGCGTAATCCTTTCCTGAAGAGTCCCACCTACTGAACTGGGGAGACACCCTAACCAAGGCACATGTACCCCTGCACCTAGTGATAAACAGGCACTTTGTGTTCTTCCCAATCCACAGTGCTGTCGCCAGTTGCACCTCGGCTGCCATCTGAGCCTCATGCACTCAAGCAACAGCAGAATATTGTGACTTTGGAAAATTGACAGCAACACCTTCCCCACAAACCAGGTCCAATTCACCATGCTCCAGAGTTGAAACCTGCAAAGCTACAGCTCACCTGGTGGACTGATGCTATGATAGCCCACTAGCAGATAATAAATTAAGTGGATTTTTTGATAGGTGTTTGGAACTGTAAAGTCTCCCCATATTCATACAGAGAGTGTGTATATATACCCATACATATACACTCAGCATCTGGGACAAGTGTGATGTAAGATCTACTAAAAACTACAGCTAAAGGACTACAGTGAAAATTGTATCGTATATTCATTCATTCATTCAATCAATACTGGGTAATTAATTATGCCTTAGAACTTTTTGCAAAATGACAATAATGGGAATGACTTACCGACAGGTTTGCACCAAAAAGCATAAAATTATAATTACTTTTATTAGTGTATCCACAAAATCTTAGCCTTATCAAGATCTGCAACTAAACAAAAACTAGTACCACCGACAAAAATCAGCACCAAACCAAAACCAAGCCACCAACCAACCAAAACCACAAAACCCTTAAACAAAATCACCTATGACCACAATACAAATATACACAGGAAAAGTGAGATCAACAGTTGGTTTTATCCAGCAACTCTGAAATTCACTGGAAATTAAACTGAAAGTTGAGAGCAGATCGATACATCGCCCTATTCCAGCCTCAGATGAAATATGTCAGTCCTGGAAAATATACAGGATGTATTACTTGAATAATGAATGAGTACTTCAAAATTACAAGGTCTACACACAATAGGTAACACAGGCTAGTAAACTTTACTAATGTTTAACCGGGTGGTGGACAGGTCAGAGAATATTCTATGACCCAAGTTTTGTGCAAATTAAAGAGTTCCACTAACTGCTTACACAAGATCAAGAATGTTCTGCTGTAGTGCTTGACATTTAATAAATGTGTTTAAGCATAGAATGGCTGTAAGTACACACATACAGGACTACAGGTGCAGATTAAATTACCCACTCCAGACACACATTTCTTAGTGTCCTTTAGTCGCGCTGCAACGTGCAAGTTGAGTACTGCAAGAGAGCAAAACCCAACTCATCTGGAAAAGCCACTAATGCTGACATACCTTCTACAGCTGCATCTATCTGCTAAAACAGGAAGACAGAGAAATGGAAGGGTGGAAAACTCCTTCAATGAGGAACAGGAGCGATGGCTCCAGCATGCTCCCTTTGCTGAGCTACCGCTGCAACAGCTGGTGGATGTGCAGTCTGGAGCAGGAGAGCAAGCCTGGAAACCTCAGTGGTTCTCCATAAAAGAAAACCATGGCACTAAAACCTGTACACCCACTAGAATATAAGTACCTATATATGTCCCCCCCAGCCCCCCACAGGTGGGGGCAGAAAGCAAACATGAAAGAACGTACCTGCAGAAATGACACTGCCAGCAGGAGGAGAGGACAACCACTCACTTGCCATGGACAAGTGAAGGTTTGCACCTAGGCTTTCATCTGCTCCTACCACAGCTCCTCAAATGCCTTCTTCTCAAGGTGAGCATGCATGGGATACTCAACACAGATCTTCTGATTTTTCCTATGTAATGTCCCCCCTTTTTCATGTTGTGTGACTTCTGCAGCAGCCTTCGCTGCTCAGGCTCTGCAAGGGTCCCAGCTCTCTTGGTGAGGTTGCTGGCACCAATTCCACACCTGCCAGCCTACTGCTCACCTCCTTGAAAAGAAAACTTGTGCGGTCAGGAAAAAAAACAGATACCAGTACCAAGAACTAAATTTTAGTAGTATCAACACTGTAAAAACAAACCAAAACGAACGCCAAGGAGTAACATTGACAGCTCAGCAGCATCACTGGTACTTGGGACATAACCACACTGCACCCAAGTTCACCAGTCCCCTTATGCTACCCAAAGACAGAGAATGGTAAGCCCTTCCTACTCTCACCTTCTCCAGCCACCTCAGGAGACAGCTGGGGGAGAAGAGGATGCCTGGCATGGCTCTAATGCACTAAACCAACGTACAATTGGTGCTGGAGTTCACCACGAAGCACTGAGCCGTTCCCTTGAAGGTATGGCTGTTCTCCTCTCCACCTCTACTGGAAACTGAATTCCTATGAAGTGATGAAGAACCTTTTCTCACAGCTTTCTTGCTATAATAAAAACTCTACTTATGAACATATGCAGCTATGCCCTCAGAAGTCATACAGCTTTGGAAATCAGAAAAACCCAGGAAGAAACCACAACTGCTACATGCTATCGATTAGCAACAGCACAGCCAGAATGAGCAGGCGCCAGGGTACAGGCAGCAGCACTGAAGTCTCACACAACCTCCAAGTACACCATGGTGTGCAATCCCAGCAAGGGGTATCAGCTTGGAGGTGCTGACGAGCATTGTCTTTGCACAAGCATCCCAAATCCAGGTATACAGAGGAGTCGGATGACGTGAAGGATCCCTGTTCCTGATGACACCCACAACTAAAACCTTCATCTGACCAGCTCTGTACCTGGGTCAAAGCTCCCCCTACCCCACCACCCAGTCCTCACCTCTGGATACACATATCTTGCTCTAAGCTAAAGGACCACAATGCTAACCACTCCCATTACTTTAGAAAACAAAAGGGGAGTTTTATTAAGACTCCTACTACTTTTTTTTTTTAATTTAAAAATTCCCTGAGATTTAAAATTGCCAATAAAAAAATCTGCAAAATTGTAACACACGAGAAGAAAAACATTGAAGACACCTTTTCAAATTAACTACATTGCAAGAAAACCTATTGGCAAACCTTCCCTCAGGATTGCCCAGTGTGTTCATTGAAAACACGGGGGGCTCTTTCCTATCTTTTGAAAACCTAGACATTTTAGTTGGATTTATTTCGATACTAAGCAATTCTAAAACATTTAAAGACAATGCCTGTGACTGAGGCATGGGACACAGAATGGAGGCAGACATGGTTATATGTAAATACCTGAATCCTGATTCTTTTTTTAAAAGATAAAGAAATGAATAGCCTTCTTCTAGATATGTATCTACGTGTTTGTCCCTGACTCTACCACCTGTAAGAGAGTTTGCTGGCAGATTTTTTTCTGTTTTTCTTTTTCAAATCCCATAACGTAGTTAGTTGTGGGAAGAAAACCAGACAAACTGCCTAAGAACACACTTCAAGGTACCCACTCTGGACACAGCTGAAGATCTCCTCCAAGTGCCTGTTTAGAAACGTCACATCACTCATCGGCAACATCATTTCCACAAGGTATGAACAAAGTCACACGAAGAACCAGAGCACACATTCAACAGAAGGAAAAAAAATAAGTATAGCACTTATAAACAAATAAAGAGCAAGCAAACTGCTGTACGGTCCTGCAGGTCCAAACTAACACTTTGTTCTAAATGCACCTTGATTTCCTGCGCCGCTGGCAGAAGCGACGGTTTCCCATGGAACAACAGTGATTCCACTCAAACACAGTAACCAAAATGTAAAAGCAAGTGCTGTGAGGAATAATCATACCTTGGTAAAAACTAAACTAGAAGAAACGGGTGACTATAGAAGGTTTTGTCTCATCGTGTTCTACCATACATTGAGAGGAATCCCCTTGAAGTTTCAGTTATCAGAATTTTGAGGAAAAAATAGTATTTTTTAAATGTTTGAGTAAAGAATGAAGGTCTTTTAACGATACATCAAGACTACATGTAAGAAAACTGATATGGATAATATCGAGTATAAAGTTATGCTTGTAATTGTAAGCTGCTTATTTTGGAGGCATTGATTGTACTGGTACTGCACTCTCTCCTTCTGGAAACTGCCAAGGACTCAAAACTGGCCAACAGGGAACCCCAAAATCAAACGGCTGGAGGTGGTGATGGTTTCCATCATGAGGTTTCAGTCAGGTGCCACGCATTTCTCATTCTTGCTTGTACATAAGCAAAATATTCCAAAAAATGCTATTACCAGCTGAAGCTCAGAACTTCATCCCCTCAGTCCATCAGGTTGGCAGACAGGAAGGAGGTTTTACAACTTTTACTGTTTCACCTCAATAAATGTTGCAAAATTAGATGTGGCCAGTCCAGTAACTGTCTTTTCAATTACACTTCTAAACTTACTGATCAAGTCTCACACCAAAGTCACCTGAATAAAAAAAAAATATTATAAAAGCAGCAAAGCTCTAACTGCTGTCTACAGTACTCACTCCTCCTAACATCTCAATTTCTCAGAAAGGTTATGGCATTTTTCTGAATACAGATCATATTTTAAAGAAAAAGTTAAAGCTCTCATCAGGTTTAGCACCACCTGTCTTCCACAGATAAAGGACATTTTTATGAATTAATTTGTAAGCGTTTTTATGCAGAGTGATTAAATGAAAAAAAAGGTGAGACAAAATGCAATGGGGATTAAGTGCTTTTAGAGTCTATGCATGTATCTTCACACTGCTGCAAAGAAGGCTACTTGTTTGTTGCTGGACTGCTGGAGGTACTTCGAAGTCATAAAATACCATGATTGTCTTCACCAGAAGTTTTGTCGACTGCAATTTCCATCTGATTGTGCACACATTCCCTCTTCTGAATTACCACACAGGTTATTTATTCTTCCTTGAATACCACAGACATATTGCATACGTTGATATTTGAAAGTTTTCCTTCCCAGTTGATTTGAAGATTGTCCATTTCTTGGATTGTGGAAACACAAAAACCCCAAAATGAGCATTCTCACTGCAGCACAGGAAACAGCTGATTGACTGCACGTGGCTGCTTGTTAGCAAGCACGGGCAAAGGGGACTGCTGCGTTCAGGTGCTGGACGAACAGCATGTTATATCAGACTCTTACAGACACGTTTAGAGCCAAAGAAATCCTTCTATATACTGTGATTTGTGATATCTGCATGAGCCAGCTGATGATACTTCCCTAAATCAGTGGGTTTCCATAAATGCAGTATTTTGCAAACATTGTAGCCTGTTATGAGACTTTCTGGATGCAGTGCAATGCACACAATGCAGCACCAAAGCAACGATGCTTTGAGGGAAACTGAAGAGGTACATAGAAAATAAAAAATCAACGACATGCGATTTAAAATCCAGCCACTGCATTAGAGTTTTCTTGCTTAAAGCGACCAACATCACCCCCTTTGGACTTCTAAGCCTGAACAGCATAGAGGGATCCATCACAAAAACCAGAGTCAATCAATTGGCATGTGACTTCTCTGTCCAGTCTTCCTGGGTGAGATTCTTTAAATTATTCTGAAAGTCAAAAGCAAAACTTTCACTGGTGGCCTGAGCAAAAGGGTTACTGAAGAAAAGGTTCACATCCAGCGGTGCAGCAGTTCCCGAGTCCCAGGAGTCCGTGTCTGTGCTGCTGGAGTCCTCCGTGGCAGTAGGCGGATAGCTCAGCTGCTCCAGCTGGTCAATGATGTCCGTGAACTGGAAGGCTGAGCTGGACTCGGAGCGGACCGAGTAGGCAGGGAAGTTCACCATTGAGCTGGCCTCCGAGTGGTTCGCCGAGCTGTACGTGTGCAGGGATGCTGTACCATTCAGGGGCAGGTTATTGAGGGAGCTGCTCTCGGAGCGGTTGTTGATGAGCGAACTCGTTTCGGAGGGGCTCAGGAGGCTTTGCATTCTGCTTGCATGGGCCTTCACCTCAAACAGCTCTGAGGTATCTGATGGTCTCTCATTGCCATTGAAATCGCTCCCTTCTTCAAATTCAAACTCATCTTCCATATTCATATCTACTGCTTCGGTCGAGTACCTGTCAGGGCTGGACTGGGAAGAGACTGCATTTTGCTGGAGGGCATCTGTGGTTAAGCCAGGCGACTCTGACACAGAGCCCTGTAACTCTAATCCACTGTACACGTAAGAAAACGCCTCAGAGCCCCCAGCAAAAAAGGAGATTTCTGCTGGGTCATCATCAATGAATTCCTCTGACACCTGCAACTGTGAATTGGTCAATGTGAAGCGAGGGGCACCCCGACTGCCATGCTGATGGCCTTGTTCAGCAACAAAAACACCTGCGGTAAAGTCATCCTCATCATTGTCATTTTTACAAACAGCAACCCTGCTCTCCTTACTACTCTTCTCTAGGTCTAGATCTAAACCACAACCACTCTCAACAACAGGACAAGCAGAGTTACAGTTTCCTGCAACACTACCAAACCCAACACCTTGGAGCACGGGAGATCCAGGCTGCTGCATCAGTTTCCTCCCCACTTCTTCTGCTGGTGCTGCAGTGTTTTTTTCTGGAATCCTTGTGAATGGCGCTCGGGGGTCCAAAGAGGAAGGGCTGGTTTCTGCAAAGATGGGCAGGACAGGAGTAGGAGTGGCCGATGAGTGAACTGGGTGGAAGGGGGCAGCTGCTAAGGCAGGAGACCCTGGGGTTCTCAAGCTCTCAGTGAATGGGATACTCTAAGAGGAAAAAAAAGTAGAAACAGAACACATAAAAAGGTTTTTCAAACACATAAAACCAAACGCAACATCCAGCTCCTGATGCAGAAGGAGTATGTGCTTCAAAAGAGCCCACTTTACAGCATACAGAAACAGATCCAGCATCCCCAGTAAGAGGCAAGATCTTTTTCCCTGAATTCTGAAAACTGGATGGAAAATTAAATCCATGTATTTTATAGCCTGTGCTGAAAAATCATCCACAAGAGAAAGCAACACCAAACAACAGCGAAGTCTTGTGATGTCTCCTGAACCTCTCACACACAGAGTAAGCCCATTTGGTGAAACACTTATTTTTTTGCCACTGATTGTAGAAGGCATCTATGCAATGAACAGAAGACTTCTACAGAAAGCAGTTAGATAGTACCTGAAGACAAATGAATCCTCTGAAATAATAACACGTGAGAAAGTATGACATTTTCTTTTCAGGTAATGTGAACTCTGAAAAGGAAAATCTTACTTCAACTCCATTGGCCACAACTATCAAAACTGATACCACTTGCAAAAAGAAGAAAAACTGCATCAAGGACAAAGATCAAATGTGAATGCAATTCTAGACCTTCACCTTTCCCTCACCATCACCTCAGAAAGCTGTTGTCAGCTTCCCTGACTGCAATATCCAGAGTGCTGCAGAACTGACCTGTTTTGGCACGTTGGTGTTTGAAGCACGAGTGGACGCTCTGGCTTTGCTGTGCCTCCTGCAAGAGCAGAGAGCATCCTGTAAGCTTCCAAGGCATGAGTCAGCCTTCTCCCCTCCCCACTCAGCTATTTCCATTCTAGTAGCCAACAGAAACATCATGCTTTGCTAATAACTAGTTCAAGATTTTAAAAGTCACAGGAGTTGTAAATTAAACCAGGCAGAAGTAAGAAACATACATAAAATGGAATAAAGCAAGAGCCAGATCACTCATACCACTAGAGAACTCAAGAGGAACTTTAGGCAGATGACTAGACAGCATGCTTAGTTTAACTCTTTGCCATCAGTACAAACACCAACAAATGAATGGCTTCAAACTGAAAATTAATTAATCCATAACATTTTTACAAAAAACTTAAAATTCAGCCAACCATTTAATTTATAGCATATGAAATTCTATATGCTGCCCCCGCCAAGTATATACTGCATCACACTTGTGGTTAATAATTGTGTGTCAATAATTTACTAGAAAACCAATCTTTCATACAGAAACGGAGTTCAACTGGAGTCCGAGACAAAAAATTAATGCAAACTTTCTTAAAATTCTTATTAAACTCCTAGAATCTTTCAGATTAAAGACTATGAAGAATTTCCCAGATGTAGACAGGATGGTTTCATAGTCAAGTGAGTAAATGACAATTTTATAATGAAAATGTACATCCTTTCTTTATTTATATGTTTAGAAATGAATGAACATTTAAAGTCACAGTTTCAGGCTTGCAGATCCAAGGTTCAGTTATGTGCTCTGCCACTGGCTACTTGCACAGGTACAGTGAAATACAGACTGCACAGATTTCAGTGGCTCTTCAAACATACTGAAGTTTTAGATGGTTAAGGCACGCAGTGTCCACAGGCATTCAAATGCAATACTGAAATTTTCCTAAGCTTCTTTACATCATCACAAAATTAAAAACTTTTAAAAAAAATTTTAACTTTTTTAAAAAGATTAAAACTTTTTAAAAACTTCGTTCAGCTACCTTAAATTTGAGGTAGACTCCATTAACTGAGAAGTCAGTAAATGACCAGGGCTCCAAGCACCATTTAGAAACACTGAAATTTAGAAAATAAGGGCACTGTGACCATCTCAACTACATTTAACCTTACAAATGTATTTGTACTTACCTTTCATACGGGGTTTTCTTCATCCCACTGTCCTTAATATAATCCACTAGTTGCTTCTGTGTTCGCCCACTGTGAACCCACAAAAGTACAAACACTATGAAACACCATGGATGAGACTTACAGATGGAATTACTTTAGGATACTTTTCCTTTTTGATCTCATTTTCTAAGATATAAGGAATTAAACTTCAACAAATCTGCTATGTTTCTCCCTACCTGTATCTGAATGATGATCCTCTGGTGAAGAACACTGCTTTAGCCTTTGGCTTGGGCTGATCAAAAAGCCTAAAGAACGTGTGATATTCAACACAGATTTTCCAGAAGTTTTTACACTCATCCCTACTTCCCAAAAGGAACTCCAGCGTATCTTGATACGGGCCCTGGGAACAAAACACAAAAGCTAAGTAGCACATAAAATGGCAGTGGAGGAGAAAAGGAGAATACAAATAGGCACCAATAAAAAGGTTGAACTCCAGTGAGATGCAGTATTTTGCTAAGTCACTTTTGTGTGCCTTAAAGCAATGGAAGTGATTTACAAGGTAGTTTTAATCATTTAATAGCTTTCAAAAATATTTGTTTCCCTTGAAACTGCAAAAAATGTTTAAAATGCACTTGACTTTAGAAACATGCTCAATATAATCCATCTTAAGAAATATGGATTGTAAAGTTAGCATTTGAAAGAAATTAAAATATTTAAATTAAATAATAGCAATTTAGAAATACTTTTTTCCTTAGAAGTTCTGATGCTTGTCTTACTTCCTGAGATTTAGATGAGACTGGACAACATGTGAGAGTACAGTTGTCACATGAGGTTTCTGGGGGTCTCTGTGACACACGTTACTACACACATAGACAAGTGTGTCTGCTTCAGGTTTCCTTGACACACGTAACTGTAGCATGTCCAAACATTTTTCCCCCCATTTTAATACAACCCATGTAATCTGGTCACCCAGTGTGGAAGTCACAACAACTTTGATAACATCTGCAATCAAAGACATCTACTGTAAAGTAGCCAAGCATGAAAAACAACACTTCTGCTGCACAGACATACAGAAAAGATAAGGCTGTAGCAAGATTAACCAAAGAGTCCTTAAAATTAAGCTCCAACAACATAATCTGAGCCATCTGTTCTTTCCTCAGGTGTTATACTCGTGTGAAGCAAGGGACTCTAGAAGATTTGTCATTTGAGCAGTGCATATTCAGCAAGTTCCTGGAGGAAACAGTAATGTAAAGCAATCACTGTTTGCACCAGCAGTGTACCATAGTGTTTTTTTCAGGACCTACAACCAAAAGCACTCCCTAACACACCATTTCAATGCTTAAGTTACCTCAGTTCATTTTGATGATAATGAGTCAGTGTTAACCTCCATTTATATCCAAGGGAAATACTAAATGTGACTTTTCCAGAATAAAAGTACTGAGACAGGATGCACCGAATAGTTTTATTATTAATTTTGTTTCTATCTTACATTCACACGTGTATGACTCTGTCAAGGATAAGCTGAGGCTGATACACTGTGTATCTTAAAATCTAAGTGAGGTGAGAAAGGAAAGATTTTCACTTGAATGACGAATTGAAGCCTACCCCATTGAAGTGGTTTTTACATGGAATTACATACTCTAGAATTATTCGTAATAAAAGTTATTTTTTCAACACTGACCAGCCTATTACTACAGTAAAACTTACACAGACCTCTGGGTGGAGTTTAATAAGGAATCTTTTCCTCTTGAAGCTTAGTTTACGGACCTTCGACCAGTTGAAGGTATTGATTTTTGTATTACCCTGAATGAAAATGATAACAGTTAAAAGTTAGCAAAAGTTTCAGAAGTAAGAGCAGCAAACAAAATTCTGTTGCGGGCATACAGACATGTGCATGTGCACACACACAGACACACACCCAACCCATTCTGTTGGATTTTAATTTCCCCTTACACAATTCTATCTTCCAGTACAGGGGTAGCTACAAGTGTGTGATGTCTCTCTGTGGCTGTGGAGACACTAGAAAATGGAATGAAAACCTAGAAAACTGGATAGGAAAGAAATGTTTCAACCCCACCAGTATTCAGGATGCTGTGTGGTCTGAGAAAGACGAGGGTTTCATTTTATTTAACATGCTTTCCTTTTCCTCTGCACAGAACTCCAGACACACTCCTCCAAGCCCATTTTCCGCATTTATCTAATTTGGCAGCACAATATACTGAAGAGTACTTGCCACACATGCTAGGAATCCTGCCAAGCTCTCTCACTCACAAACCCTGCTTATTTGGCTAAAATCAAGCTAAACCCAGGCTCTGACTTCACCCTGCTGCCCTCCATCAGCCCTCCCTTCCCCACCCCACTGACTCCCAAAGCCTTGGGGAAGGACCTCATCAGCACTCACTACTGCAGCAATTCTCCTGTCACTCTCTATCAGCAAAGGGAGATGGAAAGTGGTAATTCAAGAGAAAGACCCAAATGAGCTGAAATGAAGGAAACCTCAGGGGCTTAGAGGCCGTTGATGAGGACTGAGATAAACTGCAGGACTACAGCAACTGATGAATCTCCAAAGACAAGCTGCCCCGCAGTAATAGAGCAAGAAGAAACAAAATTAATGGAAAATGAGTGCTCAAATGGAAATATTTCAGTAGGTCAGCTGCCTGTGTTTTGAGGGGAAGAATACTATATGATTGCATTCATAAACATAGCTCTGATCATCAAGTTGTTTATTTAATACAACAAAAGCAGTAATTCTAACTGGTCCAGTCACCTTGAGGAAACCACTTCTACACAGTAAGAGCAATGTTATCCAGCAAAAATACACTGTAACAATAAAATAAGGGAAACTGTACCAAAATTCCAGATTACAGGCCTGTTCCAGGGCTGTACCAAATGAACTGATGATTTTCTCTGAACACACAGATAACTTTCAAACAGACAGCAAATACTTCTACTTTGGTGTCACTGTTGGTTTTAATGCTCCTCTCTCTGCACCAACAAGGGCAAACTGCACCAAACAGTATTTTGGGGGTTTATGTGACACTTCCTTGAGCATAAAAATGTGTGAAGTTTTAAAATCATCAGGGACACCTGAAGTTAAAATGAGAGACCCACTCCCAAGACATGCTAATGAAGAGACAGGCAGACGCAGACAGTCCCTTCTCCCTGCCTCACCTGGAACACCAGCACACCCATGTGTGAAACAGCCAGGTTAATCTTGGTGCCCTCGCGGTCAGATGCAAGGTGAAATCTGATGCCATACATCTCCAGCTTCCGAGCAATTTCAAGCACTTGAAAGTCAGATTCAGCAGGAGTTTGACCCCTAAAGTGAGGAAGAAAAATAAATCAAGTTTTAAGAACAATCTGATTCTACAACACTGCCAGCCTGGTTAATGCACTTTGGTCTTAACTGGCACTGAATGAGACTTTTCTATCCCAGAATCCTAGGGGTTGGAAGGGACCTCGAAGGATCATCCAGTCCAACCCCCCTGCCAGAGCAGGGTCACCTAGAGTCCATCACACAGGAATGCATCCAGGCGGGGTTTGAATGTCTCCAGCCAAGGAGACTCCACAGCCTCTGTGGGCAGCCTGGTCCAGTGCTCTGGCACTCTCACAGGAAAGAAGTTCTTCCTGATATTCACATGGAACCTCCTGTGCTCCAGTTTGCATCCATTGTCCCTTGTCCTATCATCGGCCATCACAATCTCATCTAGTTGGGCAGCTTCACTCCAAGTTGAGTGTTACACTGAAACTTGTGTAATAGGAGCAATATGCAATGGCAGATGATGAACCTAAAATGCATCCCATGGGCTGAGGCACTGAAATAAATGCTAACTAGTTCCAAGCTTCTTCAGTTTAGAAACAAAGTTGAAAAAATCAGAATTCAATCCACAACGCTCCTTCCTCTGTTTGCTTGTATACACACTAATATTAACTAGGTAAGAAGTGAGAGCTGAAAGAGCTGCACAGCCAGCACAATAGAGACAAAGCAAATAGTGCAAGAGTGACCCATTTCAGGTAGGGTTTCAGGACTACACTGGAACTACACTGGTACTACCAGTACAACGCATTCCTCCAGTCTTCGGCTGTATGATTTCCTCCTTGCCAAGGAATCCAGAGAAGGAATTTAAAAATGGTTTTTGAAGTATCACCTGCTGTTGAAACGACTCTGAAAACACGAGGAAGCTGTATGCACATGGAGCACCTCCTCTCTGAGTGTCCCCAAAGCCCAGGCAATGCAGGGACTGTTATGGACTGGCATGCACCAGCCACAGCTTCAGCCTGCATTTACTTCTCTGCAAGTTTGCTTAAGTCCAACAACTGACATTTTGTTCTCCTGCATGACAAAACAGTCCTGTATCTTCTCTTTTTTTTCCTCCCTTCCCCCCTGCTTTTCTTCATGAGGGGGATTTCACTGGGTGGCTCTCAAGGATGGCCATGGACTGTGTGCCCAGGCTTGTCAGCAGGGCTAGTGCAGGGCACAGAGCACCCGGCCCATGGAGCAGGAGAGGGGCAGTGCCCAAAATGCCTCTTGCCTAGGACACAGAAGGCAGTGCAGAGCTCCTGTGCCACCAAGCATGTGAGGGCCTAGACCCCAGAATAGGGACCACCCCAAAACACATCATTGCACAAGCCCTGAAATGATCTAATGAAGCACTGGTACTTGTACTGACATGGTATTTTCCATACAAGTCAAAACTGTTCCTATCAGTTCAGAGATCCTGATGGGGGGTTTAGGATACTCCCAAGAACAAGCAGATGCTGCTGTGGAAACAGAGAAGTTCTTGCTACTGAACGTGTCCCAGCAATGCTGCGAAATAATAAGTTCTTACTACAAACATGAGCTTGTCGCCTAAGGTAGACTCTAAAGTAAAAACATACTGCAAGACAACACTACTGCCCAATTTTAGGCATAAATATGGTCCAGGAGAACTAGCTAAGGCAGGAGACCCTTCTCCTGTGCTAACTCCATGGAAACACAAGCAGCACTACTGGGCACTAGGGCACTGAGGCTGCTTCAGCCACAGCTGTACAAAGTGACTCCTGCATCCCTACTGAAAATTATTACAAATAATAAATATTATGTTACTTCCAAGCTAGTGCCACACGAGCCACCTATGCTAGTGCAGTGATTGAATTGTTCCTGCAACATGTAAATTCACCAGTATAAATGGTATAAGGAAGACACAGGGATAAAAATCTATTATTATCCTATTTACAACCAACCAGTGCTGATACCAGATTAGAGTCATGCACACACAAATTTTAAAAATCCTGTTTTCCAAGAAGTGGCCTTCCTTCAATAAATGTATATTTCATTTCAATAAAACAGATGATAAACTATTTGTAGCATGATCTATTTTCATATACTACGTAGTGCCAACCACAACATCAATACTGAATAAATTATCCGGCTACCCTGATTTGCCTTTCTAGGCATGCTCCTTAAAACTATCTCCTTCTACCTATCTATAGTCATGTCTTAGATTAAAAAACTTTTTTGCTCCAAATAGATTTCTTTTAAATATAAATTGAGAATATTACAGTGAATGATTATTACATTTGAATCTATCAGAAACAGGGATGACAACTGTACATAATAACTGCATGTAGGTGCTGTCTCTACAATTCAGAGTGCAATTATGAAACTCATTTAGTATGTTAACATTTCAAAAATGGAAGTTGTTAGAAGAAACAACACTTCTTTGATTCCTAGTAAAATGTTCCTTAGACTGAAACACACACATGCACAAAAATGCACTGAGCAAGGAAGCCTGAACACACAAACATTTGATGACAGGATTTCAACAGTGTTCTATTGCCTTATTCATTCTGGAGGGAAAAAATAATGTAAAACACTACAACAGGAAATCCAGAATTTATTTTGCCAACTGCAGAAAGCAGGGATTCAGTGAAGTTCCTAACTTCACAAGTTCAGTCTGTATTCCAACCTTATCCAACTGTCAGTATTATGTGACTGTGTATGTATAAAGGGATCGTAAAGAACAAACACAAAGGAACAAAACTCTGATTTCAAATGGAAGAAGAAATGCCAAACTAGATAGAGAGTCTTGTAGTTGCACTTCTACCAGTGTTACCACCACAGGTGCTAGTTATGTCTAAGAGCTTAAACTGGTAGAGAAGACTTCTCTTCCCCTTACTGAAATGAATAATGCTGGATTAAGTGTTTTATACTGGCTTTAAGTGTTACTAGCATTTCTTCCATAGATTCCTTAACTGTGACGAAACAGCTGAAGTACCACACAAACAAGACAAAAAAGGTAGATCATAAATATTAATGTTGGCCACAGCTTCCTGAGTTACACTCTAAAAGCACTGTGTGTAACTCCCACCCACACTAATTCCTGCTGCAATTCTTCTGAAAAGCGCGACATTAGGAATGAAAGTGGGGCTTTGTCTTTTAAAGAGGATGCTGAGGTTGCCAGAGGTTGGGAAAGGGAATTGGAAGGGAAACAAAAATTAGGATAAATGGCAACTAGAAAATTTGAGCTCTATAGCACTAAAAACTTCCTAAAATACTCCAGCATAACTGATGCAAAATAGTTCTTTTACATTCTGTTAGGTATCATCCAAAGCACAGCGCATCTCAGAAAGAATAACAAATATTAATAATTTTAAGAGTGTTCTCATGCACACAACCTGCCTGTGCCCACCAAGGAGGGAAGAGCCCTGAGTGGGGAAAGCCGGGAGCGGTGCTGGGCAGCTCATGCTGCACCACAACCAGTTACAAACAGAAGCAGTTTCAGAGCTCAGATGTTTGCTTCAGCCTAAGCTGCACAGACCAGCCTGGAAACAATCTGGTCTAATTTTGTTCATCCATTAAGCAGATAAATCTACTTAATCTTCCCCAGGTCAGTGGACACCAGACTATCCATTACAGGCACTTTCCAGCAAAAACTGCTGTCAGCACGACAGATTTCAGTGCCAAGGTTCCTTACATGCATCCATCTAGACAAACATGGGCAGTGTGTTACAACAGCAACATGGCAATGGGGGTGATGGACCCCAAATAAACGTTGTTAAACATTAGGTGAGTTACAGAGAATTTTAAACCACTGATTCATATGGAATTTTTAAAACGAGGTGTTAAAATACTGCATGTGTAGAAATTGTTTAGACTACACAGCAACCTAAAGTTACAGTTTTTCTAATTACAAACAATTTAAAGATTTAAATAATGGACAGCTAGGCTAACAAGTTGTGAAAGGACATGAACGATAACAGCAAATATAAATATAAACCTATCAAATCTTTTATTTCTTTCCTGATCATAGAATGGTTTGGGCTGGAAGAGATCTCAAAGCCCATCCAGTGCCACCCCCTGCCATGGGCAGGGACACCTCCCACCACACCAGGGTGCTCCAAGCCCCATCCAACCTGGCCTTCAACACTGCCAGGGAGGGGCAGCCACAGCTTCTCTGGGCACCCTGGGCCAGGCTCTCATCACCCTCACAGCAAAGAATTTCTTCCTAACACCCAGTCTAATTTATGTATGTACACACAAACAAAAAAACCACAGCCAACTCAACACAAGCAAATTATGTTATATTTATTTCTGGGCTACTTTCATCCCACAGCAAACATTGTACTCACACTACCTGCAGGCAGCAAACATTGCACTGGGAGCATCTGGGGTGCCAGGACTGAACTGCACCACCACCATCTTCAAAATATAGGCTTTTTAAAAATAAACTATAGAAATCAAATAAGTAAAGTTAAAATCAGGCTCTCACTGAGGCAACAAAGTAGTTTGCTATACCGAATCTATAACTCATCTGTTTACTTCTACTGCATTTGCAAAGTTAAATATCCAAACCATATTTCTGTATTTTTGAAAGTGAAAGTATTTGTAAAAGTGAAATAAAAAAATTAAAGGATATTTAGTAGAAAACAAGCTTTCAATTCCCATCTTTCTGAATACAACATTCTCAATGTATTTCCTCTTCTTTTGATACAGAATGGATTGGATACACAGATTCTGTTTTATTCAACAGCTGCAACTCCAGCCCGAGAAAGCCAGAACAATGCTCCTGGCTTGATGTGACACAGGAATTCCCTCTGAACTGGTGTATGAGCATTCAAGGCAGAGCAAGGGCTGCAAAGAAGGAAAACTGAGCAGAAAGATGATGCAGTAGCGATCTGGAGATGAGCCATCCTGCCAGAAATCAGTTTCTTTTCCTTGAGGCTCTGTTTATATGAGAAGTCTCCATTAAAAAGCAAGAAAATATCAGTCTGCTAAAGGAAGTGGGGGAATAATAAGGTCAACTGAAGGAAACAAAAAATGAAAATAAAATGCAAAAATAAAAATGCAATGCACAAGGATGATGAGAGAAAGAAGAATTTTGTCCATTTAACCGTAGTGCACATCACCAGGCAGAAGATGAGTGCCAGAGGCCCATGCTCCAGCTTGGTCCTTGGCACAGAAACGAGGAAAAATGTGTCTGAGCTCTGAGAAAACACGGAACCTTCCCAAATCCTACTAAAAATGGAAAAGGGTGGCCAATACTCCCTGGGTAAGGGAAGAGAGGAGAGACATGTAAGGAAGTCACAGCTATTTTTAGGATTGCAGTGCTTCCAAAATTACATATTGTAATATGTACATAATTACATAACAAAACACTTTCCTAGGGCACAGGGGAATTTAAAACATGTGTCCAAGGTGCTCAGGTATTGCTAACGTTTGACTGTAACCTTTCCTAACCCCATGCCTCAGCTTTTAATCTTACCGTGGTTGGAATGTGAAACTCTAAAACCTTGCTTTAAGATAAGATTTGCCATCATATTAATAATATGGCTCTATTAGATGCAATTCTCATTGAACTAATGAAAAGTACACTTATGAGGCAAGGAATCTTTTTCTGTCAACCCTCTCGTGACTTCTCCCTGACAGGCAAAAATATGAACTTTTGTTACTCTAAGGAATGATTAGAAGTAACTTGCTTGAAAAAAGCTCAAACTTAATTAATAAAATTACCAGTCCCTGACTCACTCACAGTAGTCATGACCTTTCCACCAAGGAGAGTAAACCAGGAAAATCCCGCCCAAGCAGAAGCAGCTCAGTTGGATCCAGGCATGTGACTCATGAAGGGCTGTTCTGTGCCTGGTCTGGGTGTGCCTATCCCAGGAGTACAAAAATCACACATTTCACCTCAAATCTGACAGCCATCAGCCTATGCTGTTTGATGTCATCCCTTTCATGAAGCCATTGGTAGCTCTGGACTCCACAGCAGTGAGTTTCACCAGGCTGTTACAAGCTGTGTGAAAAGGATATTCCTCCTTTTCTTTTAATTTGCTTTCAAGTCACTGCCTGCTTGTTTCAGCACTTTTCTTTCAGCATGACAAAAATAATGAAATATTTCTGTGCAATTAATGGTTTCCATCGCCCAGCTGCCTTCTCCCAAAGTGAGAAACCCAGGCACACATTTTAATTTACTTAGAAATTACTTCAAATTACTTAAAAACAACATTTAGTTTGTTCCTTCATCATTTCCACATGCACCTCAAAGATTCAAAAGCAGAAAATAGTAACAAACACCTGATTTAATCAAGAATTAGAGCAGCTGAAATTCCATGAGTACCTATGATCTCAGTACAACTGAAAATGGGTGATCATAAAATGTAATTAGTTAATTATTGAAATTCTCAGGAAATTATTTTCTAATAACACAGGATGTATCTTAGCCTTAAACACAGATGCTGCCCTGAAAAATCTCCTTGTTCTGTCTTAAAAGAAAGTCAGTCAGCAATAATCTCTGAGTATACCCATTCAGAGCAAAAAGAAAACCTAAATTTCTAATATAGTATTTGGATTATATTGCTTAACCATGCACAATGAACTCTTGTGTGTGTATATTCACAACTAATAAAAGCACTTCAAATTGCTAAATCCTAATATGCAAGGTCTCAAAAATTACAGAAAAGAAAGACCTATTGGGTGAAATAAAATTTTTTTATCAAGTACCTTCTCCTGATTTAACCTGTTGACTCTGGAGAACTACACAAGCAAGGTTAGGACTATTATGGCAGGTAATAGTCTAAAATTCCTCAGTGACATTAATGTCATGTGCTTAAAAGCCTAAAAGAATGAAGCAAATACAGATCATGCAATGCAAACCCTGATCTTCTCACAACAGAGCCTCCCTTTAGGTTGACCTCTCTTTCACGAGCACTGTGTCGACTGCTTCAAATCTTCTCACTTACCAAAATATTTTACACTGCACACACAGAGTAGATCTTCACATGTTAAAACCAGCCAGATTAGACTGTGAAACACATGATCTTACTCACTGAATGCTCAGAGTGGAGAAGTGGGCATTTCCAAGAATAAAGCATTCGTTTCTGCAGTTCCTGACTATGTTTTGGCATTAATTTTATATTTGTGGCAAGAGTTTTCTTTGTCCCTAATACGCTTCACTTATTTAAAAAATATTTCAACTGTAAGATACAGTTTTGCACAAACTGTGGTGACAGTTATTTCTCCCCCACTCCCTCCATCCTTCTCCATTTCCTTCATGTTTAATGAGTACCGAATGAGTACAATGCAATTGATTTCTAAATATTTAGACAAAAGCAAGACCTATGCACTTGATGGCAAGCTGAACTTCAACTTTGCAGACTGGAAATTCTGAAGAATGATTTTACCTAAAATCATTATTACAATCTCTTGAGAACTGTCTTTGCTATGTTGTTAAAAGTACGCTGAAAAATCACTGGAGAAAAACTACTCCCCAACAACTCTGTCCTAACAATGTAACTATTGCTACATCCAACTTTTCTTGACGATCTTAACATCATCCTACTGTGCAGTGTGCTTGGCCTCCCCCAAGAGAGTCCACCTGCTCCCCAGGAGTACACATCAGGGTTATACATTAATCCTCACTTACACATGTTTCCTGTGGAACTCCAGAATCTTTCCTTCAATTCTTTCCTGATTTGGCAAATACTTATTTGTTTTAAGGTGTTCTCGATCCTCTGATTCATCAAAATCCCCTATTTCAGCTATTAGAGAAAACAAAACAACGTTAGAATAAGATTGAAACAATGAAAAAGGAAGATAGACAAAAAATACTTGGTAAGGAATTACAGAGACTCCAAGAGGCAGAACGTATTTTCCTTTAAGTGCTTCAAATTTGTGCATTACACTTTACATACAGCTTCATTTTACAACACTCACATTTATCCCTAGCAGACTTCCTGCGGATTACAGCAGTATTTTAACATCATTTGGAAATTTTAGACATCTTTATGGTCAAATATGTGAGGTGAGTCACCCTGAGGTGGTCTAAATATTTCTTCCTTACAGATACCTCATATCAAACCAGCATGTTTCAACTCAGTTCTTCTAAATTCATGTGAAATAGTTATGGACCAGCCTACCTGGGAAGAGGGCAAATTGGATTTTAGGAACTGCCCAAAAATAAATACATAGCAAATGAGAAAGCAGTGTTACATGACTATAAATCCCCACAGCACTTAGTTCTGGTCTCCCCTTCACATATTCACACCTTTCAGAAGTGACGCTGTGGATTTAGGAAGATTTACAGAAGAAAAAAGCATGAATCAAAAATGTGGAACAGCCTCCATTTGACAGACATGAAAATTCCAGAAGTCTTTGGCTTGGAAAAGAAAAGCATGAGGCAAGCAGAACATATAAAACAGACGTATATAAAAATGACAAGTTGAATAAATCAATTTTTTAAAAGTTACTTTTTTCTGGTAATAAAATACGAAATTAAAAAATTAAATTAAAATGCATAGGTTTTAAAAAGACAAAAGGGTATAAATTATCCTACAAACCTCCCAAAAACTATGCTGCGAAGCTCATTTTCATGGAAGGATGCCAAAATTTAAGCAAATTCAACAGTTAGACAAATGCATAGAAGCAATGTTTGTCAAGAGCAATTAAACAAAGAGATGCAGAGTCAATCTTTGACTTAGAAGGGCCACATGCAAGGATTACTGGATGGATGCAGTAAAGGAAGTGTCACCATGTGCTTGCTGCATTTCTGAGGGCTTCCCCACATCATCTGCTATCAACTACTATCAGAGAAAGCAGAGTGGACTAAGTACACTAATAATCTCATCCAAGGCAGCTGTTCTTAAAAAGAACACAGCAATATCCTGTTTAAAATGAAGCCAGCGTATGAAACAACAAGAAAAAAATGTAAAGGCACTTTTGTAAAATAATTTCTGTTAATAATAATCATATTCTTCCTCACTTCTAATTTTCTAATAGAGCAGATGCAAGGCCAGACACTGAGATCTGCTCACCAGCTCCACACTGCACTGCTGGAAAACCATGAACAAATTTTATTCGTGTCACTCACGGATGACACACACACAAGGTAGATTTGCTCTCCCAATAAAATCACCATAACTAATGCTGTCATAACGTTATTATTATATCACAATGCAGAATTATACACCTAATAACTATTTAGCAGTGCACGTGTGAAGAGGTACCATTGCACAGCTTTTGTTTCCAGCCAGCAAGAAGCCACCAAAGCCCATCTCTGCAGCTCAGAGATTTGCAAACACTCTTATTTGGCTGTTGCCCAACCTGATTTGGTGTCTGAATCCATTCAAGTTTTCCATCCTGCTCCTCTTAAAAGGCCACATTTTTAGGTCTTTAGGCACATATAAACAGAGCAAGCAGCAACATGGAGAGCTTCCAAATCAATTGCTTCCCATTTCCATTTGCAATCCCAGCAAGGAGGAAAGCTGCTGACAGCCCTACTGTTGAGCTTGTTCTGGCACATTTCTAGCTTTATTTCAGCCCAGTCTCTCTACGTTTACCTCCCCCAGCCACAGGGAAATTGGGAAAGGAAGCCAAGGGAGAGCGGAGGCAGCCGGGAGCAGCTGCCTGGGAGGTGAGGAGTGCTAGCGCCCGGTTTGCAGACAGGGAAAGCAGACAACACGCCAGGGGTTGGTTTCATACAGTCTCCACAGAGGCAAAGCTACCTCGTACACAGGCACCAGCTGTTCCTCACCACAGCTAGCCCTGACGACAGCCCCAGTGCCCAGAACCAACGGGTTTACTGCATGTACAGAGGGAAACACCGCGACGTCAAAAATGCTTTCAGTTACCAGAGCTTCTGCACACTGTTTAACAGAGATCAGTGATGGCAACATCACCCGGGGTCACCACGGCAGAAATACTCACACTGCAGGAGGTGGGAGACCAGGAGAGCGGCTGTGTTGTCACTGCAGGTCAGTCGTTCCTCTGCCAAGTCTCTCTTGATTTGCAATGCAAACAGGTACCTGAGGAGTCACAAGCACTGGGGTTAGGAGCACCACCCCCACGTGTGAAAGAACCATAAAGCACTGAGCAGGGTTCTGTAAAACCTGCATCTCCTAATGCTCCCTCTCTCCAAAAACACAGTAACATAGAAGCCTTGCTGCCAAGGATGGTCAAATCCAACCAAATAACCCATTACTTATCCAGTGCAATTTATCAGCGTAAGGGAACACACGGGAACAGGGAAGAAGAAGGAGAACCACGCTTTGAACAGGTTTGATTTGTGAAGTAACAGAAGCTGTAATTCTTAGCTGGAAAGAAACTTAATAAACATTAAGTGATTTTATCTATTAGAAAAAAGATGGAAGAACATCATGGATTCAAATATCTTGTTAAGAAAAATAATGAGCATTTCTGCTAGCACCCAATTAATTTACTCAGTGGTTGTATTTTCCAGGACCTACAAGCAGCCTACAAACAGAGTAAGAAATTAAATTTCCTTTTCTGATACTGCTGTACTTATTTAACTACAGTATTTTCCAATCAGTTCTTCAAGTAGAATAGATTTCTGTTTAACTGTTTTGTGTAAGTAATAAGTTGCCTGCAAAATGCACAAGGATAGAAGAAAAACGTGGCAGCCTTGAAGGTGTGCTGATAAGGACTAATTTAGTAACCTAAACCAATTTTAATATATTTTTATGAGTCTAATGCTGGCAAGTCTTTTGTGCTTTCCTGTTTACTTGAAAGAAGGTGCAATCAGGACTCCAGTAAATAGGCAACAATTCATTACTATAAACCTCTGAACTGACAGACTGATCAATATTCTTTACTTATTTACATCCTGAGAGAGAACAGTAATATTTTTTTAAAGAAGAATTAATTTTAAAATATTACGTATCACATTTCTGAGGCAAAAAGATAATAAAAGGTATACATCTTGAATGTGGGGTGTTGGAGTTTTTTAATTTTGCAGTACTGTGTGTATAAAAGACTTCTATAAAGTATGCTTTGCTTTCTGCATATCTGGCTGAGCTATCCTGGTTTATTGAATACACTGAATAAATTGTACATATCTTTAATAGCATTGTGAAATACCTAGAGCTCTAAGCACAGACCAGAATTCTACAACAAATAGTCCATAAATAGACAAAAACAGTAAAGCGTGTTTGCCAGTTGTAGAATACTTAAAAGTGAAGACTTCAGAAGTTTAAATGATAAACTATATTTTAAAATAGGTATTGATTATAAATAATGAGTATTTATACAGGTACGGTTTATAAATACAAATATTTCACAGAATCACAGAATGTCAGGGGTTGGAAGGGACCTCAAAAGATCATCTAGTCCAAACCCCTGCCAGGGCAGGACCACCCAGAGCAGGTCACACAGGAATGCATCCAGTCGGGGTTTGAATGTCCCCAGAGAAGGAGACTCCACAGCCTCTCTGGGCAGCCTGGCCCAGGGCTCTGTCACTCTCACAGTGAAAAAGTTCTTCCTTGTGTTCACCCAGAACCTCCTGTGTTCCACCTTGCACCCGTTCCCCCTTGCCCTATCACTGGCCATCCCAGAGAAGAGCCTGGCTCCATCCTCCTGACCCTCACCCTTTACATATTTATAAACATTCATGAGGTCACCCCTCAGTCACCTCTTCTCCAAGCTAAAGAGACCCAGCTCCCTCAGCCTCTCCTCAGAAGGGAGATGTTCCACTCCCTGAATCATCTCTGTGGCTCTGCGCTGGACTCTCTCAAGCAGTTCCCTGTCCTTCTTGAACTTTGGGACCCAGAACTGGACACAATACTCCAGATGTGGCCTCACCAAAGCAGAATAGAGGGGGAGGAGAACCTCTCTTGACCTACTGACCACCCCCCTTCTAATGCACCTCAGGATGCCATTGGCCTTCTTGGCCACAAGGGCACATTGCTGGCTCATGGTCATCCTC
>VZRW01003597.1:469677-497801 GCA_013398125.1 Aegotheles bennettii
CTTCCTTTCAACCGGTTCACAATCCACCTCACTACCTTTTTCTATATTTTTAATATCTAAATATATAGATATATTTATATTATACCTATATATCTCCTCTATATCCCGTCTCTTCTCACACTGTGATGTTTGTCAAGCCCTAGCCTGCACTGTTTTCTGTTTTGAAAAACATTTTTTTGAGTAACATTCATCTAACAACACGTGTCTGCTAAAACTGTGACACCTCTTCCACTCACCTTCAAGGTAAGCTTTGTTTGGAAACAGATCATCGTCCTCCTACTCTTACCTTCCTTTTGTTTCAGTAGGCAATGCAAGCCAAATTCTTTAAAAAACACTTTACCTGGTATATTCCTCTTGCAGCTGACCCGGGTCTGGAGGGAAAAACTTTACAGCTAGACGAAGCATCGTGGTCTTTGGTCCTACGAGAAAAGTCAGTCATTTCACAAAAAGCTCTTGCTCTTGGTCAGCACATGCATAGGGCACCTTCCTACATGCACAGAAACACAATGCACACAAAGCCTAGCCAGCTTGCAGCTTGCCAGCTAGCTACACAGGCCTGTGGGGTACAGCCTGCCTGTGCCAATGGAGACAGAGCAGAAAGTTTTCCGAGGAGCTGTCTATACTAATTCCAAACAAGTCTGCAGTCCGACCGCTGCAAAAATAGATTTGTGAACATGAAAGCTGTAATACCCCAAAGCAACTACCTGACTGCATACAAAAGCACTGCAGATGACCCAGTGAGAGGTTCCCAGAAGTGGAGGAAGGGGGAGATGCGTCCCATAGGCTCTCCCAACACCAACCACCACCATCCCAGCTATGTTTGAACCGAGTTCATGAGCCCAGCTGGCTCCCCACAGAGAGAAATGTGTTTGCAGTCTGCTCCCAGCTTGCCCATTAATACCCATTTCTTCCCATTTTTAACACTGTTCTTGTCAATCTCAACAACAGGGAGAAAACTAATTTAACATTTTAATCTAACCAGAATCCTAAGTAACTATTCAGAGTAGTCCATAATGCTCTGTGTAATGTTTTAGAACAGGAAAACACGGCTGGGACTGGACCACGTTAACAGCTTCTCCATCACAACCCAGCCTGCTGGCCCAGCTGGCTCGATGCTCACCATCCCCTGTTTCACCAGTATTTTTAGAGGGACTTTACAGGGTACCACAATTTCTCACCGTGCCACAACTGGGCACCACCATGCTGCTGTTTCTCCTGCCTTAGAGCAGAAGAGGCTGAGCATTGTGCAGACAGTCGGAGCAGTAGCCAGCCTTTGCTTACAGAGCTGACTGAGCACCCATCTCAAGTCTGCAGGCATTCCCTGGACGAGAGGAGGGCTGCCCATCCACCACAGCCCCACGCTCACCACCGGCATCCCCACACAACTGTGACAAACCCAGAGCGGTCCCCAGTGTGCACCTTCCCATGAGGGGCGAGGACAGTGCACCTGGAGAACACGGAGCTGGAGAAAGGCAAGAGAAACTGAGGAAAATGGAACCCCTCTAAAAGGCAGAGGAAGACCTGGGAAGGAAAAAACTGCAAGCGCTCTTCTTGCTCGACTCTTCTCCTCTGGGTGCTATGAGCAGGACATCCACATATTTCCTGACCCAACTGAACCTCAAAGCCAGCCCTGCTTACACGTGACCTCCAGAGGCACCTTCCAGCCCCATCCACCCCGGACTCCACATCCCACTGCTCTTTCAAAGCAAGCTCAGCCAAATAAAATTCAAAAATCAAATTTGTTTCAGCACGTTGGTAAGCACACGCCAGCCTGTTTGAATTTATTTTAAGAACTAAAATCTCTTAAAGCTTGAAAAAGTCCAATTTAACCCCATCAACCCCCAAGTACACCGATTCATTCTGTGCGGAGTACGTGATTCCCACACGCCAAATGTTCCTCCACTCAACTCACCCTCTCATCTGCTAACAGGGGAGCTTTCTGCTAGCTGGGAGAACTAACTCACAGGCTGCCACAGCTGTCAGAAGAGCAGCTCCAAGCCTCTGACCCCAGAATCACCAAAACCTTGGTGAACAAAACACCTGAAATGCGCATCCTAATTACAGCACAGTACCAGAAATGAAAGGATGCTGGAAATCACACAGAGCTCACGTTCAGCAGAGACTAAAACCACATTAAGGATTTTATAGCTCTTCAGACATACCAAGTGAGGAAAATCAATAGTTTTAATGTTTCCAGTTAAAAGACCAGAAATTTACATCCAACTTCTGAAAATGCTCCGATCCTTTGGAAGACCTCCACAAGGTTAAGGACAGATCTGCACGTTACTCACACCAACAACTGGCAAGTATTGCTGCAGGGGTGACTTTGGCAGCGTTTCAAGCATCACTCACATCCAATGACATCAAATATTAAAAATTAAAACACAAGACTGCATATTTGCTTCTGCAGCAAAATTCCTCCTCTTTCTGTTTTTTTAATCTCACCGTTCCTGTATGAATAAGCCCCATTCTAATGAGGAAAAGAAACAGTGGGCCAGTCTTAACCAAGATGCAGAATTTATTGTAAGAAGCCAAATCTGAGGTAAAACAAGAATAACAATAATAAAAAAGAAGTCAGGAGAAATTACCCATGGTGAACACAACACTATATAAAACTGGCAACACCTCGTAGAAGGTACCCGAACACCAACCTGGTATCGCGTGCCTGTGCAGAAGTCAAATATTTGGATCTAAACTCCCTGCCTCCTGGAGTGGCTTGGTAATAAAACTGACTGCATTCATTTGAAATTAATCAAAAATAAAATCCTCATCATACAACACAAAGTTCTGTGTATCTCAGAGCTGGCCATTAGCCAAGACTGATAGGGAGCAGATGTTAACGATCCAGACCTGTTGTTTTTGGAGAGCACGTCAAGAGACTCAGAACCACGTCCCCAGTTACACAGCAACCATCACCAACACAAACTGACAGGTTTGAGCTGCATTAAAGTCCGTGGTAACATCTAACATTCCCCTACTGCTGGACTAAAAGGTGCAAGGTTAACCCCAAAATCATTAAATTCTAAAAAAACAGGCAAACCAACCCAAAAACCCAGCCCCAAAAAACAACACAGAGGAACCTCAACAGAACATCTTGAACTGAGAATATTGGAGAGGATTGTCCATCTGTGCCAGTTTCAGCAACAGCATGAGCAAACTCACCAGACCTCATGGTCACAGAATGTCGTGTTCCTCAGGGAAGCCCCAGCAGGCACCCACAGAGCAGGGGCAGGCAGAAGGGAACACCTTTGCATTATTGCAGCTCACTTAGTCCCTTAGTTCTGAAACATTCACATTATCAATTAGTTAATTCTCCTCTTAAGGCTTTGTATTCAGCAGTACTGCCAGAGGTGTTCGTAGAAAGATGCTCCTGGGCAATCCCATGTCAGCTACTGGATTCAGTGAGAAAACAGCTTAAATCACTGTATCTGCAATTAACATTTTAATTGTAAACATTTTCAAGGCTTTCTACAGTCACATCTCATTTGAATTTTAAAATGAGCAGAACTAGCATAAAAGGCAAAAAAAGAGCTCTCATCTGAGCTATCAAAACTTTGCAAATTCAAAACTCAGTTCAGAACCTGGACGCGTCCCAGACAACTGACAGGTCAAGATTTTAAAAATTTTAAAAGAAATCTTTCAATGTCACTAGCAACATAACATCAGCAGCAGGCTACCAAGCAGCAGAGCAGCCATACATTTTAGCACACCCCCATGGTTTTAAACGATTTTAAAACCATACATGCATCATCAGGGAACACAGGGCCATCAGCCTACAGTCTAAGGCCAAGCTTCCCCATTTATATGGTATAGAAGAGGATACAGAAAGAGTAACCAAGTGGCATCACAGACCTGTGGTCCACCAAATCTTTTGACTAAGACATAAATCCTTCCAGCCCAGAGCACTGGAAAAACAAAACAAGCCTAACTGCATGGAGTATATAAAACAATGGCACTCCAATTAATTTATTTTTTTTTTCTGGGGGCAGGGGGGCAATAGAGAGTGAAAATTAATATTAGATACCCTCCTAAGGAGAAGCCTTCTTTTATAGCTGGTTTGGTTCTTCTGCTTAAAAACAATGTTGGTAAAAGTTATAAAAATCTAGCTACAATTGTCAATTTCTTTTTCCTGGCAATGAGTTTTAGGCAGAAGAGTAACTAAAAACTACCTCCCAGTACTATTTTTGACATTTTTCAATGAAGATTTTGAAAGGAGTGGGAATCCACCACACCCTCCTGACCTTGTTCTTCCACAAAGCCTTTACAATCAGAAACAGAAAATAAGCAAACAGCTTAACCAAGTTCTAGGGGAAAGAAAAGGTTTGATCTAATCTTTCAATATCAGAAGAACTACCATACTGTATGCTGCAATTATTTTTAGCCTTTAGAGTGCATCTCATATTACTTTTTTAGAGTAGTACCATGCAAAGATAGCATCGCTCTTGCAATATCCTCCTGGCCAACAAGCAGAAATTTCACAACCAAAGCAAAGAGGACTCTGAAGCTGCAGCCACCAACAAGGTGGGAGATCCCTACCTCTGCTCTCTTAGGAAACCTGCTCCCAAGCACACTGGAGAGAGTGTCTGAGAATGAGATGGGAATACCCACCCCACTGAAATTCCCTTCTGAAAGGTGTATCAGCTCTCAGACAGGCTCTCAAAAATGCAGGTGCTGACTCCTCCTATGGAACGGGTGCAATAAACCAGAATATTCCTTTTTCTTTCCACCCTAGGACAACACAACTTACAAAAGCTCACAAACAGCAAATGTCATGTTTCACATAAATGCAATGCCAGCTGACTCAGTCTATCTATGTATCTATCACAGAGAAAGAGTCGTACCTTCAGTAAGTTTCCATTCCACTCACTACATCCTACATATTAAAAACATCAGGTTTGCATGCCCGAACAGGAACCACTGTCACCCCTACCCAGTAGGGTTTTCAGGGAAGCATAACCAGTAAATCAAGTAGTAATTGTGAAAGCAACCCACATAAAGCAGATGCAAAGTAAAGAAAACTTCCTTTTTTAAAACTACTTACTCCGTACTTGTTTAATAACAGGTTTCATAGGTTCCAGCCAAATCTGAAATGAAAGAAAAAAAAATTACACACCGGCATTCATATTTGAATACATTATGAAAACATCAAAAGGGAATTAAAATAAAGTAGTAATTTGTGAGTATGTATTTCCTCATCACTGCAGTAATGCAATAACTCCTTTGTTTTTTAAAAAAATGTACTTATCTATTCAAATTGACATTTATCACATATCAATAGGAAAAAGACAGATCTGTGCTTAAAGCTCATCTGGACAGAAGAGCCAAGCCAGCAAAAGCACACCACCACTGCTGAGGAGACAGAAATCATGACAAAACACATGACCATAGACAGAGCCAGGCTACAGAATTACAGAAAGTCTGGAGAACAAGACAAGGGCCAACTTTTTTCCCTTCCATGCTCTGGCCATCTCTTACCTACCTACTTAAGGATTTTTACTTGATATCAATTTCCCATAATTTTTTTCTCTTTTGGCAAGCACATTTTTAAAGACAAACTATTGCTGTTCCAGTAAAAGAAGCATCCATAAAACCAATACAAAGTGTTCAGGATGCTCAACTTTTTTTTTTCCCCTCCAAACAAAAAATTGTAACAAGACAACTATGTTTGGTCCTTACTGGTTACTTTTCTGTCCGAGAGAGAGCTGAGGATTTTAAGAACCCTATTAGAGGCAGAAACACTTTGGACACTGCAGAAGAAATGGAAACTAAACAAGCTTTACTGTATTTCCTTGGCTCAAGGGCAGCGTCTATTAGTGCCATTGGCATTCTCTATGCTCTCAGTCATATTTTCTGTGTGAGTCGTGAAACTAGAAAAAGTAATGGAAAAAATAAGGAAGCAGTTTTGGGAACATTTTCCAGTTTAGAAGCCACAGTGTCCTCTTTGCAAGGCACAGGATAAGCAACTAAGCAGCTTACAGATGTCAGTATTTATCTAGAACAACTATTTAAAAGGTTACAGGCCTATGTGTCTGCTGAGGTTTGTATTTATTAGAAAGAGGTTCATAATGACTCTTCAGGAAAATTAATTGAAGACTGAATTAACTGCAGATAAACATGAACACTACCAAAATTACACTTTACAATATGATTTTATAAGTGCGCCACGGGCTATGCTTTGAGCTGGTGTTCCCCCCTTCAGAGGGAAAGAGGATTTTATTTACATCCCTGAAAATGAGAACACTGGCAACTATTTACCTGCTTTATGCACTTTTTTAAATATTTAACAAGAAGTAGAATGATTCCTCCCCTCTCCTCTATCAGTTGCTATTGTTCTGGTGAGCAAAGCAGATTTATGGGAATCAAAGTGATAGTCCTACAGGAGACTCCAGCAGGCTTCAAAACTTCTGACACTCAAGCAACTGCATTCACTCAACCCCTTTATTATACTGAATTTGCCAGGGAACTGCACTTACCCAGTATGACTGGATGTTCTGGAACTCAATCCCAAAGTAATCTGATTCAATCAAATTCAGGTGCTTGTAAACTTCTGTCAGTAATGTCTGGCCATAGTACTTTGACTAAGGAAGTAAAAAAAAAGTAAAAAGAACACAGTGAGATTAAGATTAGTAAATTTACAGTGAATTAGAAAAAACCACAGCATATTCAGTAACTGTAGAAAAATATCTCAAAGATTTTTCGCATGGTTTTTGTCACAAACATCCAATACACAGGCACAGTTCCACACAAACAAGTTTCTCAGAGCCAGAGGCGCTCAGCTGGAAGGGGCCACTGGAGGTCACCTATGTCCACACTCCTGCTCAGAACAGGGTCAGCTACGAGACCAGACTAGGTCAGCTGCAAACTATTTGCAGCTCCTTCAGCAAACCAGCCCTGTTTGTTTGTGCAGTTGGACTTGTGGCTCTCCCCCAGCTGCAGCAGCCTGGAGCTGCTGCCCAAACCCTGCTCACACGCACTCCCCTTGCCCGTACCCACACCAGGCACCGCACGGCCACACACGGCTTTCACCAGCAAGACCTGGAAGCATGTGGATGCTCTGAGTGAGTCCAAGGCAGCTCAGCACAAGGCGGTTTGCACCCAGCAGCAGTTCAGCTCTAACCTCAGAAGCTCTGACCTTGGATATTAGGAAGAAGTTCTTTACTGGGAGGGTGGTTGGGCACTGGAATGGGCTGCCCAGGGAGGTGGTGGAGTCACCGTCCCTGGGGGTGTTCAAAAAACAGGTTGAGGAGGCACTTGAGGCCATGGTCTGATGGTCTAATGGTTAGGAATATGATGGGATAAAGGTTGGACTTGATGACCCTGGAGGTCCCTTCCAGCCATAATGATTCTATGATTCTATAAGCCCTGGCCAGCCCCTGGGCGAGCAGGACCTGAGGGGCCAGGCTGCTGCTGCCAGGGGTCACACCGACTGCGCGGGGGCTGCTCCTCACCGCACGTGCAAGGCCTCTGCTGGCAGAGCTGGAGCTTGGCCTTCTACGAAGGAACATCTTTGAAAAAACCTAACTTTTTTCTTAAAACAGTGTTGAAGAAAGTCCAGGGTGATAGTATTTATCCTGTTAATTGAGAAATAAACAGGAAGGCTAGAGCAGGGACCCCAACACCCTCCTCTCGCCCCATGCCTCCTGTGTAAAGCCATCTGTGATGAATCCTCCCTCGAGAAGCCCACTCACTGGCCCTTTTCACGGCCAGGTTAGGTGTGAAGCCACAAAACAAACACTGGCAGAAAGCAGCTACAGTAATACAGGAGAAAACGGGAAACTTCCACAGCACACCCAAACCAGCTACACCCAGGCCTGCTCAGTAAAACACAGGCTGGCCCTCAGCATCTGTCACTGCAGGACTGAGCCACCACACGGAACACAGCGTTCACGAACCTGCACATCGGTTCCCTCCATCATACAGAAAAGAACCCAAAGGGCTCTCACACCCCTCGGTCCCTGATCCAGCAACACACAAGAGCTGGCAGGATCGCTGGAGCAGGCAGCGCGGCCACCAAACCCACGTTCTACCTTGGACCACAGAACTTCTCCTGCAGCTGTGACCACGGGGGCTGGTATCACCCTGGTCGGGCAGCTGAGCTGGCAGAGCACACGCCAGCCATTCATGCCACTGAGGTCTTGGTTATTTGGAGAAGTCAGTGCTGGGAGAGTCCACAACTTTCTCATCAAAGCCGGCACACAGTGCTGTAGCTGACTCTTCAGATCCAGAACAGTGTATCTTTTAAAAGTATCAGGTATTACAATAATTTAGTAATAGAATAATTTAATAAACTGTGCAAATGAAAATATCTAATAGAAAGAATGGGTCACTTCAGGTTAAAATAAAGAGGGTTCAAGAAAGTAAAAAAATATGGTGAAAGTTGAAGAAATTGTTTCACATTACTGAGATGTATAAAAATTCAAGAGTAATTGCTTCTTACGGGAGAGAGATTAACCATCAACGTTTTCAGAACTGCACAATTTAGCTAAATACCTCTGCACCACCTATGAGAATGACAGCTCTGCTGTACTGCAAGTCCGAAACAGCTCTGGTCATCGTCCTGGTGCGAGTGGAGCTGACAGAATCCAGTGCTATAACCATGATGAAAGTACAGAATGGACAAAAATACCAGATCAGCCCATCCTTCTCAGGATTCAGCTTTCACCAGTCACAGGTACCTGTGAGGGCAACCACAGGTGGGAAGCTCAGGTCAGGCAAATTCACCTGGCACAAACACTGCTCATTCACAAAGTTTCTTGGCATCGTGATGGATCTGGCCACTGATGCTGAACACTCCAATAAAACTGCAAGTTCGGAGAAATGAGCCAGTTCTTCACCCCTTGGGTTGATACAGAGATAAGTGATCAGGACATGGCACAGTGTGATGGGAAGGAGCACTCTCCTCTTCTTCTGGGCCAGTATTCTGATGTCTAAAATGGCATTTCTTTGTAAGGCCACAGTTGAATTTTTTTAGCCAAAGTCTGTGCTTGCAGAAGACTCTATGAGTATGGGTTTTGGTTTTTAAACTATGTAAATGAAATAAGAAGTGATACAGGTAATGGCAAGCCACATCTCCAGTAAATAACACTCTTGTCCTGTGTCCACAGGCATGTTTCTCAGGCTTATTTGTTATAGGACCCACATGCTCCTGGATCAATGCATCTTGAAAACTAAACTTTTAATTTTCAAATTAAATACACTTCTTGTTTTGCATTTGTGAATAAAATAGTAACAGAAGAAAATCTCCTTAAATATAGTAGGACTCTTTTTTAAAGGTACAGATTTATCATTACCACATGCCTGCTGTTCACAGGCACCACACACCTGAGAACACTTCTTAGCCAGCGATACTTGTGGCGATGCAGCCATAAGCTGACCCACCTCAAACCCTTCCATCTGCAGAAGGTGGGACACGCCAGCTGCTCCTTCACGGGTAGATCTAGTAAACCCTAGAAGCCCCTGACCACGAGATGCTCTGTGACCCCAAGCCTCCGATTGCTCATTTGTGAAAAAAGCAGTAATTCTGGTTCCAGCCACCTCCTGAGAGAATCCATGAATTTCAGATTAACTTGTGAAAGATGTCTGGTACCAGCTGGACAAGTTTTACAGCCACTGTGTGCTGTGCTGGTTAAGAAAACTGTGTCCTGGCAATGTCTAGTCATGTACAGCTGTTAAAGCTATCGCAATACCCAGGTTTCTCCCATACATGGTGTTCAAGCTGAGTTACATCTCTGTGGTCCATCAAGCTCCACGCCTGAGGACAGTCCAGATGCTGCCTTTTCTCCCCAAAAGTATGTATGGCATACACAGCCCTGGCACCTCACTCCTTCCACCCTCCACCGAGCCTGTGCCCCCTTTGAGAGAAACTGGAGATGAAGGAATTAAGGTGGTTGGAACTGGGAGCACTTTGCAACTGATTAAATTATAAAGGTGCCACCCAAATGCTGAAAGTGTAACAGTATTTTGACTGGGCTATCAATCATAACGTTGGGTGTCATTTACAGTAAGTTAAGAAAAGCCTCATTCTATGTTGATATCATTCCAAAGGACTTCAAAGCATAAAGCATCGTCACATTTTAAAAATAACACTATCAATTTTATTTTAAAATAAGAACAGGTTGCAAAAGCTTGAGAGAAGCATAGTATTTTATCATTATGTCTCAAATGCTGTGGGAAAACTCTTCCTGGAGCTATTTAGTTCCTCAAATTGTTTGTTACATTTATTATCATCCTTTCCGAAAAGCTTTTTTAATATTTGACAAAAGTGAAAGTTATACATGTCATTGCTTAATCTGCATTAAAATAGCACAAAGTCAAATCTTTTAAGTAATTATTTAATTGCTGTAATTTTGACACCAGGGCAAGCAGCTGCATGAATGCATTTCAGAAAGTCCTGTTTTCAATACAAATTCACAGCACGGCATACTTTCCATTCCAAACTTCTCAATTACTCTTTATATGCTGCCAAGACGATGACTACTGATATTACTGAATTACTGAATTATTCCACATAAAAAAGAAAAAAAATAAAAAGGCAAAAAAATGAAACAGGCAGCTAACAAAGGCTTTCCCCAGTGACCCAGCTCTAACTGTGCTACAGGCTATTTTAACAAGTCATCATCAGAAGACTGGTCAGTGCAATAGATTTTATCAAATCCATTCGTATATTTAGACCCAGCTCGACGAGACCCCTCAAGAGCTGTGCACGAGGCGGTGATGCTACGGGGGGCCCGTGTGGCAATCCCCTGCCTACAAACCTAAGGCAATGCCAGGCAGGGATAGAAGTGAACAGGAACAAACATTTTAAGCTGAAGTTTCTTGACCAAAGGAGATATCTGTATTTTTCACTCAGTCAGAAAAGTAAACTTACTTGACGTTAGCAATTTTTAGGACAGAGGAGTAAAATATAAATAGAAAAAAAAAGCTGGAACAACAGTTATTTCTGTGTTACCATCCCAACTGTTCTTTCCCATTTTCTCAAATATCACTGCCTGCATGGCAGGAGGACACAAACACACCAGGAACGCGTAGCCTGTGATGTTCAGTAGACCCTAGTTCAGAATTATCAAATCCAATTCTTCCTCTCTAACTCCCAAACACATCTTCCAGAAAATCTTAACTTTCTGCTTCCACGTGTTTTAACTTAAAACCCCAACCCCCAGTATTTTCATGAGTAGTATTCTCATATTCCAACAGACAAACTGCCCTTGCTCAAACTTTCCAAAAATGAAATCCAGTTTTGGCAACAGTTAAGAGAAGGGGGCAAAATCAGACCAAAAGCCAAGAGTATGGAAAAAACCAGAGTTGTAAAGCAGAGGCATAGAATGAAAACTCCTGTGCAGGCAGGGAAGCTCGAGCCACGAGCCCCCAGCTTCAGCAAGCACTGGCTGGCTCTGGAGTTTGCACTACAGAAATCCTCAGCTGTTGGGAGAGCGAACCCGGCGGTGAGCAGAGCGCTGGCGTGGGAGGAAGGAGTTTACATTCGACATCACTGCTGAGAATTGGCCAACACGGGCACCCTGCAAGCGGCTGGAGAGAAGCACAGGCATGAGAAGGAAACCAAAATTATTTCAATAAGGACCCCTTCACCATTCACGGATTTTTTTTATATTTTTTTCCTCTTTTGATGCACTTCAGTAGTTTTCCTAATGAAAGAGTGATTTCTCATTTTTGGCAAATTAAAAAAATGACAATCTAACTAAACATAGCAGTTACACTGGACTTGTTATTTCCTTTCTTAACCAGAAATACACAAACATTTCAGCGAGTTTATAGCTCTGTCGAGCCACAGCCCCTCTGTAATCTGTCAGATCTCTGTCCAAATGCAGTGTGATACATGAAAAATGCCTTCAAAACCCCTTGCTAATAACAATCAGCAATGCCACATGTAAACAAAAAACCATTTATGAATACAGGGTGCACGTTTAAATCACGTTTACTAGAAAGAAGGAAATAATATAAGATGGCAAGGAATACTGTTCCATAGCTTTTTGTTTCCACAGCTAAACCAAGATGACCTTACCGCTCCATATCTAGTTTTTAATCCAGACCGGAAAAGTGAGAAATAACTGTCTTCTTTTTCAGCACTTTATTCGTTTCTTCAATTTTGACTGGAACAAGTAACTCAAATGAAAACGGTCCCTGCCTCCCCACAAAAATGGGTACCTGGTAACAACAGATGTATAAACTCTGGTTTCACATGCTCAGCCAAATGCTGCTTAAATACCATTTTGTTTTGATTATCTGAACATTTAACAATAACTTTCAGCTTCAATTACTTCAGTTTTTCTTTTACTATTTTGTGAAGAAAATTGTATTTTAAATACACGTATTTGTTTTATTCATTCTCATATAATGACAGGTCCCAGCTACAGGTTATTTTACTAAGACAGGGCCAAAAAGGGTCTGCAGTGCATTTAACAACCCACAGAGCATCAGTTGCACAGCCTGTGACACCAGGGGATTTGACAGGGTCCTCCCCACCGCTTCACACCCCTGCAGCACCTACCCACCACTTACCAAGGAAGACAACCCTGACTCCTTCCAGAATTAGGGCAAGAGCTACAAGGAGTCAACCCAGCCTGCACAGAAGGTTTGCAAAATGTCTTATAATTTTCTACTCTAGTCACAGATATGAATTTTTTAAAAAAAAACACTTTTTTTTTTCCACCCAAGGGAGCATGGTCCAGCTGCCAGCTCACTGGAGGTCTCCCATCTGCAGCAGCAGCCTTTCTACGTGGCACTGGGAGAATCCCCAGCACCTCCCAGCTCACTGCAAGGAAGCCAAACCCATTGCCAGACCTTGACCTTGTTCCCCACACCTGCAGGGTCACTGCCCCTATGGAGCAACCCGGAGATCACCATCCTCCCTGAGCCACAGCCTCGCAGCATCCCTTATCTCCCAGTCACAGGCTGAACCCTGGGAATACTCCATCACCCTGAAAACGTCTTTGGAACTTCATCACAAATTCAGATAGTGTACATTTTCACCTTGAAAATTTACTTCTTTTCTTAAATATAGTGTCACAGAATTTCTATGTGGCATTAAAATGCAATTTACTCAAATATGGAAGCTATAAAACCAAATACAAATTTCTGAGCTATTTTAAGTTACATTATTACACTCATATTAGGCATAATTTTTTGTTTAAAAAAAATTCTAGGACTCTCCCCCAAGATTTTTTTGTCCTAAGATTTCAGTGGCTGGTTTCATAATTTGTTTTCTGGTTTTTTTGTGGTTTTTTTATTTTTAAAACAGAATCCATAGCCAGACAAATTATTCTAGAAATGTAAGCCTCTGGCATGTTAAGGTTAGCTTTAAAACCTGTGCTCATTTCAAGATTGAAGCAGTGTTGAAGCACTTTGCTGCCAAGTGAACCAGCTCTACCCAACAAACATGCTTTTCCAGCATGGCTGGACTCGCTAGATGCCTGAAAGTAGGAAAACAATCACTTGTTGACATGGGAAAAGATCCCCAAGAGGGAAGGAACTATATGAAGGAGCATACTTAGGTAGATAGCATGTAGAGACAAAAAATAGTCCCAAGTTCCCAAAGTGCTCTCATGCTGAAATACCTGGAGCACTCAAAATAAAACACTCTGCTCAGAGAAAACAAAACTGCCCCGTGGTTGAGCATTCAGCCCACACACGGTCCCCATAAAAAACAGCACACAGATCAGTCACGTTCACTGGCTGGAGAGCAAAATACAGCCATGAACCCTGCAACACCTCTGCTTCACGCACTGCTCTGGAGCACCGGGAGAAGGGGCAGGTCACCCAAATTAAACCCCTGGACCACATCACTGGAAAGAGTTTTGCAGGATGCTGCTGCTTGACGATTTGGCATCAGAGCTGGTGCTTGAGAATAATGAAACATCAGATGAGTGTGGTGGCAGTGTGATGGGAAGCAGCTGCTCTGGGGAGGCTGACCCCAAGAGCAGTGAAGATCACGGCAATCAAAGTGCCAGAGAATTGTGCCAAGAGTGACACTGGGGTGATTTGCACAACACATACTATTCCAGATCATCAGCAAAGGGCCAGGGCAATGCGCACCAACAGCCTTCCTCAGACACTGGGTGCACACTGGGGAGGGCTCAGCCCCATCAGCGTGCTGCATTAAATATCTGCACCATCCCAAGCCTTTAAATAACTTGGTGGCTGCAATAACCACGGACAGATAGAAGTGCCCAGCTAGAAAAATGGCCTGGCAAAATGAGCAGTTTGCCACTACCAGCCACTCGCAAAAACAGCCCTTTTCCATTTTGAGAAATTAAGGTTCATAACGGAACCTCTAAGCACCTACTTTGTTCATGCAAGCTGTAAAACAGTATAATAAAGCCAAGAAACTAGAACTTCAGAGGCTGATGATCTCAATTTACCCCCAACCGAGCTTTGCTACAAGACCCTACACACTTGTGCAAACCACTGCATCTCCCTACTCCCACTCCCTCTCCTGTACCTGGTCACACACTTAGACTGTAGGTACCCAAGGAACTTGCACAGCATCATTTCATATGTGTGTATTCACACATAAACAAAACTATGTTTTTAAGTCATTTTAAACATAGACATTACTTTGCTACCCTTTGTTCATAAAAAAATACTACTAAAATTGCTAGTCTTTCCCCATTAATTGTGCTTTCGTCTCAAAACCATCACCCATGCTCACCATCAACCACATTTGATCTGGGCTTTCCCTGTGAGGTGTTACTATGCTCCACACTGGCACACCACTTGAAGCCTGTGCAAGGGAAGTAGTTTAAAACATGAAGAGAATAAGATGATCATGAAAGATCCTTTACACAAACTGAGTGTTTTTACAGAAAAGGCCAAAACTATCCTTCCTTTTGTGCAAAACTGAAATTGCACCAGCTGTCCTAACATCACTGCCCACTGCACTTTGAGCAGAGCTTCGATACCATGGCGATGGGTTAATAAATACCTACAGACGAGATTAGATAAGGCCAAAAGCTTTGTTAACTTCCCCCTTCCCAGCAGGAGCCTTTCCTACATCTCTGGCTTCGGGCTAGCTGCCCAGGAGCTCGGCTGAGGGGCACAATGATGCTCGCCCTTCATGACTTCAGCTGAAGTACACGTCAGACAGCTCTAACACAGAGCCTCTACAAAGTCCTCTTTCCTTTTTTTAAACTGAGTATTTTACCACTCCTGTTTCACACTCAGGCTCCGTCAAGTGCTGTGCCCAAGCCTCCTGCCTGGGAGGAGAGGAGTAGCAGCTCAGGTAGCAGAGGTGTCACACACGTCAGCCTGGATCTCGGTGCTGCGAAAGCACCACAATGCTCCCATCATTTCTCTTGCCTGAGCAGTGAGGAAACATTAATAATTAAAATACTTCACCTCCCATTCCTCTGCTGTAAGGCTGGGAAGAAACCACTTCAGTGTTTTAAAACCTACTTTCACCATCACAAGCACACTCCAAAATACATGCACGAGTGCAAAACCCAAGCACAGTGCTACAACCATGTCTAGAAGGCATCACAAGTTCTCCTACAAGTGAAAAGAGACTGAAGAGCAATATACTCCAACTCAGCCTAATTTTTGTTTCCCTGCTGCATTTCGTGCCTGTTGGTTTTGACCGTGCAGCTCAGGTCAGGGCAGCAGCACATGCAGAAGCTATTCACAGACTTCCAGGAGTGTCTCTAAGCTCATGATGCAGACTACGCGCTCAATACTCTTTTTTTCCTTGTCTTTTTACCTTATTGTTTTTATCGATGAATGACTGCTCTGCAGACAGATGGGTCTTCCCCCTCCATATCCAACACCACAGTCTTACAGTAAATCTTACCCACTAGTATCATCACCGCCACACAGTTTTTTATATATTCCATTTAATATTCTACTTAAACATTCCCAACTCTCCCTCTTACACAAGCAGATAATGCTGCCCTTGCCAGAAATGTGTTTTGCTGCAAGGAGGAACAGATGACACACAGGTCTGCTTTTGCAACCCTGTTTATTTGAACACATGTTCACAAGCCTTTGCTCCTCTGAACACAGCAGCTGATGCCACCCTTTTTTCAGCAGGCACCAACCTAAAATTTCACTGACCGCCTCTTAGCACACTGCACTTGTGGAGCCGTCTTTAGCCGACTGTGGGTTGTTTCTTGGCTTGGTTCTTCCTTCCCTTTCAGGCTCTATATATTCTACAGAATTACCCACCTGTGGACCCAACTCTGAATGTCACCCACACCCAGACAAGGCTGCCAGATGAGTACTTTGGTTTTTTAGTACATAGCATTTCTTACAGTTATTTTGACAGAATGGCATAAGGCCAATCTCAGCTGATTTTCACTATCTTTCCTCACTAGATCACAAAAAACCCTAATGCCCGTATTCTGTGAAAGCGTTTAAGAAACTAACAGCATCTCCTTTTCTTATTAGTGATGGCGATGCATTATTGGATTGGTAAGGGAGCTAACAGGTAACAGCCTTCTCTTCACAAGGTTGTGTATCAGTCACTTTGGAAGACACCCGAGAGGAATTGAGCACAGGAACTGTGCCACTGCACACATGCCAAGACCATGAAGTTATGCATTGGTTTACTTCATCAGATCTCATCCAGACAGAACAGTTACAGGCAGAAAGTTCCCAGTATGCTTAGAATAAATTAGAGAGCTTAAAAAGAGTTCAGTTTTACAGCAGCTCGGTGTTAAGCTGAGTAAGCGCGGCTCTTGCAGTGTTCCTCAATCCGTTCTTCTGAGCCCATCCAAGCAAAGCTTTTCACCTACACACATGGTGTGGTGAAGCATAATATGGTATATCACAGCCCCACAAACAGCTATGAACCCAATCTATCACATTCACAACACTTGATCACCATTTAACTGAGTGGTTTCTCTGTTCTATGTTACAATATGTGCATTTCATAGACTTTTTGTACAGGAATATTCAGGCTGATTCTCCTTTCCTGCAATACAACTCAATTTTCACATAATGGGACACCCAATGTCCAGAGAAATGCAGAGCAGTAAGTTGTTTTTGTAATACAATTTTACTTCACATCTTTCCTTAAAAACAAACAAAAAACCCCACAAAATAAAAAAAAAACACAACGCAAATGTCTGTAAATAAAATGGCTGCAGTTTTACCTTTCCCCACCCAATACCACATTCCTACACAGCATCAAAAAAGTCAAGCCCCCAAAGACAAAATAACACATTTTAAAAAAATACATAGAAGAACTGAACAGTACACAAATTGCAAGGCTTCAATTACTTTCTTTTTAAACTCTATAACAACTTCAAATTTTAAATAGTGAATTACTAACTTTCTCTTCTGAGGTCAGACAAAAATAAGTCCTAAGGCAGCTTATTTGCCATATTTAGGAGAGTCAAACCGGAGCAATGACAAACATCTGGCTATGATTCGTTCTGGAATTTTGACTATTTCTTCCCAGCCAGGGAAGAAAAACACTGAGCTGACTAACACAGCATCTCAGTTCCCCCGGCACAGCGCTTAATAGGATTCAGAAGCAGCCTGTCCTCCCACTTCCCACATTTTTAAGCTGTTAATACTTCTACAGCACAGAGGGAAAAGAGCCTTTATGAAAGGAAGGTCTAAGCAGGCGAAGGGAGAGGCAGGAGGGAGCCTGGCTCTGCCCGAGAGCCATCAGCAGGAATGCCCGGTCGTGCTGGGGAAGCTGCGACGCCGAACGCCAGCTCAGGGTTCACCACAGCCCACGGCAAGAACAGCCTCACTGAAAAACCATTTCAGAGCACGTGTTTTTCAGTGCCTACAGCTCACTCTCCACTTTTAACACTTAAACCCACTCAAGAACAGCATTTTAAGCTGTGCAATCCCTGCTGCAGCCCCATGAACGTTCTCAGAGGCACTAACACCACCGTAAGAAGCTACTGGGAGATGGCACTTTTCAGCATGCACGAGCAGAAAACACTCTCCCAAACCACGGGAAGCCATGAGGCACGTACAGGCTGTCAAATTGCTTCCTCCACCGCCCCAAAAACCTCCTGCAGTCCCAAGCCAGCGCCTGATTCCAGGGCCCCTGCCTGCAATGAGTCACAGCATGGGCTCCCACAGCCGCACGGAAACAACTGCTGAAGAGACGACGACTTCATGGCCCCTTCCCATTACAGACGCCTGCAAACGGCACGAAAACCAGGATCACTGAAATAGGTATCCTACTCTAAACATAGAATTTTTTAGGAAAGGAATTTTGTACTTTTAATAATGCAATCTGTAAAGTTAAATAAGCCGAGGAAGAGTCCTACAGCGAAGGCAGTCACTGTCGGACAGAGTAATCGCCCGGGAGCTGTTGTCAACTTAGTACAGAGTAAGCCACTTACTAGTATATTACTACAAAGCTTGATTTTCAGAAGGCACATCAGTAAACTCCAAGCCAGACATGAGCAGTGAGAGGACAATACCCAATAAGAAAACACGGGGTGGAGGCGGGTGTAAGCTTATTTGACCATCCCATTCTCACAAACCGCAGGGGAGTCGAGTGTTCCCCTCCAGGCAGCCCACCAGTACCAGAAGGAGAGGGACACGGGGACCGGGAGGGATGCAGAACATGCTCTACCTTTCACATGCTTGGGAAGAAAACGAGAAAAGACACAACCACCTTCAAGAAACAGAGTCATGCAGAAGGAGACAACAGGCTTGGTAGAAATACAGAAAATAGGAAAAAACCTGATAAAATGAAAAAGTGTTTTCCTAAGGCCCAGCTTCATGCTCTGAGGCACGAGAACATTTGTGCTAGCCTGACCCACAGAGAAAGCCTTAAACACCATGTAACTTCAGAGCACGGGGAGCCTGCAGGACAAAACCAAAATCCAGCACGAGTTAGTTGAAAGCTAAGGCAAACTCAAACCAACATAAAGTAACTCATACTACCAACATGTTTTATTGAGGAGCATGTTACTCCATTATATTTAGAAAAGAAAGAACAGACTTGTCTGCTCAAAGCAACCCGATAAAGAAAAATATGCTAGTGTAAGTCTTCATTGAGCAGAGCTGGCAGGCAGACCCACCTGGTCCTGCTGAGCACTAAGAACCATGCTATGATTTTATGACAGAAAATACAGAAAAATTCAACTATAACACATAAGCATTTCTCACTCCCAGACTTTATGTTCAAGCAGAAGAAGAAGTAGTACACACAACTGAAGAGCTGCTAAGTTCTCCCCAGACAGAGTTTGGTAAACTTGAAGTATAATAATCTAAACTGTTTTTTCTGGGCTACTTCTTCATAGCATAGAGCACAATTCACCTAAAAAGCAAGCACACCTATTTCCTACATAAAGAACAACATATAGACCAAATACTAAACATCACATTATGGCACCAATGCCATAAATGTATTAATAAGCTGGTTCAAAGAGAAAACTGGGTCAGAGAGGCAGACCTTACAGTCTGGCTGTACAGGCCCTCCAAAAAGGTAGTACATCGGAGAGAGCAGCTGGAAAACATGACGAGTCTGACCCCCTTCTCGTTGACTAAACCTGCTATTTCACTCCCTGGCATTTGAAGACACCACCCAGACTCCCTCACCGACCATCAGGACCACCCTCCTTCCCACTATGCCATGCAAAAAGACCCCTCGCTTCCCCTAACCCAGGCGCACACACACTGCACTCTGTCTTCAACAACCCGTATCTCTGGCCCTGTTATACACTCAGCTTCCAACTCTACCACAAACCAATGCAAGTTTTCAGCAAGTATTAAATCACAACCTCCTATACCCTAAATTTCTACAGCCTGAGCTGCAGCATGTTTTATTGTCTTCCATAACCAGCACCAGACAAGCATCATTTCACCAAGTGGTCATTTTGGCAAATTAAACCCAGTCCAGGGCCATCTGCTCGAGAGCCTGCTGCGTTTCTATTGCTGACCAAAGGCCTCCAAGTTTAATCTCTTAAGAAAATCAGGAAAGCTGCCAGAACTTCTATTGTAAAATCTTGATTACTTTGAAGTGTGCCCATGGTCTGAATTCAATTGGATTTTCCAGTCGTTCATCAAGTTGCCTGCAAAAGCACCCACTTGGACAGTCTTGGCTTGGAGGGAAGAGGACAGGTCCCCTGCACTAGGAACATGCAAGATTTGAACTGACTGAACAAGCTGGCTGCGAAAAGGGAAAGAAACACAGCTCATGAAAATAATATAGTATTCCAGTTCAGCTCTGGATGGACTTGTCTCATGCTCTTTTCTGTTTTGGGAGAGAAAGGGGAAAACACAAATATGTAATTTTCAGGGTTTTAAACTCTAGAAAACATTTTAGTATTTCTCCATCCCCTAACATTCAAAAGATTCCCCAGAGAGCAGCTCTGCCCCAGTGTGCTTTGAAGAATACCTCCCTCTTACTGATTAACAAAACTGACAGAAAGGAAGCCCCAAAGTACAGATGGTGAGAGTGGACAGAGACGGTGGGTTTCAGACAAAAGGCAGTGGACTGCTGCTATACTGAACTTTAACACACTGTTCTAGAAACAATAACACGAGGGAAAGACCGTCCTTCCCTGTTTTGTTCTTAACCCACCTGTTATGCCACTTTGTCCATCTCTCTTCTTGCTCTTCAGTGAGTTAAAAAACCCAAGTGATGGAGAAGAGCAACCAAATGAGAGCATCCAACACCTGCCAGGAGCTAAGCAAGTGGTGTAAATGCATCTTGGAGAAAGGAGGGGCTGACAAGGAAAAGCTGCCTTGTTATTGTGGCTACTGTTTATCCCTTGCAGTTAAAATTGCTTCTGTGGCTCATTTTAGGAAGGCAGTACCCAGGGCTCCTGCACCAGCTTCCCAACCACGCTGCCAGGAGAAGGCCCCTGCCCAGCAGCTCACCACTGCCTAGTCAGTCCCTTCCACTGACACACCACTTCTCTCAGTAAAACATTACCTGCCATAGTTCTTAAAGACAGAAAGGAAAATGATGTCAAGAGGGGAAAAAAACCCACCTTTTGTCATAAGCTACAACTGCATTATAAGGCAGTGCCAACAGCATCTGTGAGAAAACCTCAGTGTCCCACTGCACTGAAAATATATTGCTGACCTGACTCAATGAACACAACCCCCCTGGAGCAGGTAATGAAGACAACACCCCCTCTCATTTCCATACCCAGTGAAAAAGAATTGCAAAAGCAAAGGAGCTGGAAGCAGTACTGCAATCTGAGCCTCAGTCCCTCCAGTACAGCTGCTTAATCATGAATTTTTCTCTTTGCTTTAAAAAACCCATCTGTGGTACCCACACCACCTTCTCAGCAAACATGGCTGACTTTTCCTAACTCACCCTCAATCCCTAAGCGAAACATTTCCATTTTCCATCACAAGCAGCAGCCAGCAGTTGCTGCTATCCCACCAGTCCATCCAACAAGCGAGGGTTACAATTTCATACCCCAGCCCTGTTTGCTGTCACTTGCTACCTCAGTGGGACAGAAGTGAAAGGCTGTGTAGGCAGTGTGTGAGTAGGACTCTAATGCTACACTTGCTGACCATGGAACTTTTTGTGCTCCGTGCTCTACAGATGACCAAAGGATGACCCTTTGCACTGCTCACATCATCAGACAAAAGTTTCTAAGTTGCTCAGTTCCAACTGATCATAGAATCATTATGGTTGGAAGGGACCTCCAGGGTCATCAAGTCCAACCTTTACCCCATCATATTCCTAACCATTGGACCATTAGACCATGTATCCCAGTATTTCCAGTATTCCCAGTAGAATCATAGAATCATTCTGGTTGGAAGGGATCTCATAAAGAAGAATATTAACTTGTAAAGAAGATATTAACTATGGCCTCAGCACACTAGATATCCAAATTTGGGTGTTTCTGTGGATGTCGTCACCAGAGAGCTTTTCAGGTATAAAGAGAAAACCAAGATAGCTCCTTATTATGGGAAACCTCTCGCTATGATGGGAAAAACCACCAACAAAGGTACTGCATTGTAGCCCAGCTGAGGGATGGTGCCAAGTATCTTCTGGCACAAGACTACAGGTAGGACCCTGAAGGAACCTGAGAGCAAAGACAAGCAAGCTACATTTGAAGCTACAGAGAGAGAGACAGTGGAGCAATGCAGAAAAATGGTCAGGCAGTGGCAGCTGCTAGAAACAATGACTGAGCTGGCTGACTCTTCCTGCAACACATGAAATGGGTACATACACAGCAAGGCTGGAGAGGCTAAAGCCAACGAGGAGGTGATCACAACAACGAAGGTGTGAAATGAGGTGGTCCTGAAGGGGATGAGTTTTAGCTGTTTGGTTAAACAGTACCATCCCAGCGACCACACAGCGTGCCTGCAGGAGATGGCTGCTAAAGGGAATGAAGGAGTTGGAAGTGGACAGAAACTACGTTACTGGTCAGACATGTAGCACTGGAGTATGACTCCTAGCCACCACAAAAATAGCATGAATTTTTAGTATGTTTTTTACATGCAAAGCTTGATGTTGACACATAAGTATCAAAACCAAGTTTCATTGGGCAAAGGCTGATTTTATTTGCAGCCGAGAGTCAGTCAGGAGTTGAGACGGCGTGAAGAACTGAGCCACAGATGAACTGTGTTGGGTAACAAGACTAACAAAGTGCTGCAGAATGAGACAAGGGGTTAAGGACATCGCTAAACCAGACCTGCAACAGAAGCTAGAGGGCATAAGTCAAGAGTGCTCCAGTGCAGGCAAAGGATAACCAAGTCAAGACAGTTTCAAAAACCAAGATATTGTGAAAGTAGAGAAACGTACCAAGCACAGATGGGAACCGAGGGGAAACCAGGTTAGAGAAGAGCAGAGAAGCTAGCACAGAGCTCCAGGACAGGGCCACAGGGCCACACGAGCAACAGCAAGGCTGAAGGTGACAAAGGATTCTGAGGCTGTCCAATAGGCAAGCGTAGTTAAAGGATTTCCCTTCAGCAGTAGATCAAAGATGATAAAGCAGGCATTGAGAGCATCAGAAAGAGCCAGGTGGGAGTTACAAAGTAAGATGAAGAGCGTAAGGTTACTGAGGGAAGTAAAAGATTTGCATGAGAAGAGCAGATGGAGTTGGTACAAATATGACAAAGAAGAGAAGGAAAGTGTCTGTGCTAATAGACAGGAGATTTGTAGTCATTGACTTCACGTCACAAAGCAGGAACTAGGAGTTGTAAATTCTTTCTTGATTTTTAACAGCTTACAATAGACTTGCACCAATTTTCAAAAGCACGGGGCTGAGGGGTTGCTTGCTTTTTATTTCTTATTAAAATCAAAACATGGAAGCACCAACATCTACACCAACTTGGAAAAAAAAATAAATCACATTTCAAAATCACCAAAGTCAGCAGACTTTTTAAAAAAATATCCTAATTAAAAAAAAAAAAGATGCTTTTGTGTTCTGTGCGGTAAATGAGGGATGGATGGGTTTGCTGCACCCTCTGTGTCCTCAGGTGGGAAGATACAGGCACACCTCCACTCACAAAAGAAAACAAAACCAAAAAACAGATTTCATGTTTGAGAGCTCAACAGCTGGACAGCAATCTGCAGAAGACATCCCCAAAAGCCACTGTTTCTTCAGAGCTCCACAGACACCTTTTTCACTCTTTTTGGAAAAACCTGTTTATGTCTATGCAACAAACTACGGCTACGAGTGTTAATTACAAAGTCAACCTGGTACTAATGTAGAATATCTGATAGCTGAGCACCTTCACTAGGACAGAGCTGTTTCCTAAGAACAGATCTTTAGGCAAGCTAAAATTAAAGCCTGAGATTAATGCTGAGAATGAAACAAGAATCTGAAGAACAAAAATTTTTTGTCTAAAAGCAGAACCACCCCAATTTGAGCACGGTTTTTATTTCTTAAGGCAGATGTCCCCAATTGCTAAACAAGCATACTTTTAAATACAAATTTTCAGAAACATTGCCACCTCCCAGGTGCCTCCATCCTAAAGTGGGGCAACAAGCAAAAACCTTCAAACAGGAGGAAGTTTACTTGAAGATACAAACCATTAAAATAATTAATAAAAAGTAGTAAGTAAAAAAAAGCCCTTCTGTTCTCCCAGCTGCCAAATCAACGAAGCTGCATGTGGCTCAGGAAGCAAGCTCAGTTTGGCAGAAGATAGCTGGTGTTCCCCCAAAGCAAATAACAGTTAAAGCTTCTTGTTACAGTACGTGCTTGTATTTAAAGTCTGTTGAAAACATGCAACATCTGTTATACTTAAAAGACTTTAAAAAACAGGACAAGCTACTCGTTTAACTACTTGTAAGTAGGTAAAATCCCTACAGGATTCTTTATTCAGATCTTGCCTCAAAACACCCCAGCTCTGTGCAGTAGCACACCCCATGAGTTTTACATATCAGAAGCTGAGTGTACTTGAAATCAGGTTCAAGTCTCTTTTACCTCGATGTCAAGCACTTCCACGGTGTTGTCCAGCATCTTTATTTTGATCGGCAGGTCCCGCTCGTGCATTTTGGCAGGTGATGATGCCATTGCAGTGGAGAGGTTCTGTCCCGGCTCCAGGGTACTCACTCCAGCAGCCTTCTGCACACCCAAACGAGAGCCGGGAGTCTGCAGCACTCGGTATGTTCCTTCTATCTCTCCCATCTTTCAACAATGAGCAGAGTCTAAAGAAACCTGGAAGAAAATAGAGGATTACAGCCAGAAAGATAGTCTTCCACCAATATCCCATATGAAAATGCCACCCACTGAAGCACAACCCCACACAAAGTCCTTATTTAAGGCTCTTCATCCCACTATCAAAACCGGTAATAAAGTTGATGAAACTCTGGTCAAAAAAAATCCAGCTGCTGAGAAGAAAAATAAGTGGCAAGAAAAATAATTATTTCAAAACAGGGTTAGGAAACAGGATACGCAAACCTGTGTCCTCCACCATCCTTACACACGGAGATTTTAATTTCCAGTTAATTTCTCTGCCAGTTTAGCTCCCTAAGCTGGGTCACCATGAGCAGCATGAGCATTGCTGACAGCACAAGGAAAGCCACAGGCAGGGAAGGCTCGGACAGAACTCTGCCTCTCACCCGTACCTCGCTGTCCCATTGACTTTGCCACAATGCCACACCACACCCCAAGAAAACAGGCACAATTAACTTTCTTCATCCTCTAAAACGATGACTCACGCCAAACCATAACTGCTCCAACCAATGCTGGCAGCTCGGAGCCCTCCCAACTCCGATCGCTGCTGCAGATAACAGTTCCTCCCCTTATCAGCAAACCTGCACTGCACCCAGCTTAACCCAGTGGGCAAAAATCTCAATTACAGGAACCTACATGAGTTCAAGTAGACCAGCTCCTGCATCACGGTTCTGACTGGCATGGTCTGGTGGCAGTCATGGCAGAGCCAGTATTTAATCTGACACAGGGAGGAAAGCCCATGTGCCTCTGCCCAGCTCTCCTGCACCACGGGAGCAGGTTCTTTACCAGGGGATTGCAGCAGAGTCTACACAGACACGAGGTGCTGGGGATGCCACGCGCCCAGCGACGCCGCGGCCTCACACACTCCCCTGACACCAAGCACCTGGCAGAAACACACAGGGAAACCCATCGGCTCCCAGTGCCTTGGGTAGCATGGCTCAGATACCACACAGTGGCTGAAGCATGGAGAGTATGTGCATACCGACACGGGACAGCCTTCGCGTGGCCACCACACCACAAAACATTCAGTGGAGTGCTAGATTATTGCTTCATAATAACCGTGTTTTGTCCAAACAGGAGAGGCAGATCATGAAAGCATTCCTTTGTCCCTCGTGCTCCGAGTAGGCAGGCAGCTCGCTCTGAGAAGCTGGATGGAGCCAGCCTTACACGTCCTTAAAAATAGGTGGTGGGTTTAGGTTTTAATCCTTGCACACATCGAGATGGGTCAAACACCTTCCTGGCTTGCAGACCTGTGGGGTTTAGCGTTATGGCTTTTTCTTTTTATACTTGCAGACCCCTGTACAGATAAACTTGTCACAGGAGGGAAGACAGATGCCTCCCACCTCATCACGCCTGCCACCAGGCTCACTGGCTCAGCACTCAGAGCTGCTGCATGTGGAGCAGAGCCCTGCCTGAGCAGCACAGCAGGGACCCCCACAGAGGCACCTCCACCCCCCAGCTGGTGAGACACACAACAGGAAAGTGTGAGAAGGATGATCTTGACTCTAAAAGCACGTGTACGCTGCCCACTGCATGACCTACCAGTTCTAAGTGACAAACCAGCAGAAAGTTTCTTTCTTAGGCGGTTTTGTGCATTCCCTGCCACTGAACTGCCCAGGCTGAGCGGCCACACAGCCCAGCAGAAAAACGTCCAGGTCACAAATCTTAAAACCACCACAACAGCAAAAATCAGCAGAGACAGTTACACAGGCCAGAGAGTCCAGGTCACACCTCTAACTGCTAATCTGAAGAGAAACCATAGCCCAGTGTCACCTACGCCCCCTTGATGCTGTATCCCTTATAACTCAGCTCCACGGCAAGACTTCGCTACTGCCACTTGGGAGCTGACGAGCAACCAAAGCTGCCCAGAGTCCATCATACTCCTCACAAGGCTGGTTGGTAGATAACCACTCGTAAAATTAGCACCCTTAAAAAACAAGGAGCTCCCGAGTACTCTTCCTAGCTTTGGTTACCAGCAAGAAGAGACTGAAGTCAGCTCACACAGGAGCTGCAGATGTCCAAGTCCTTCCTCACAGGTGTGAGCAGGAAAGGTGACCTCAGGGGAGCTTGGCCTCTCACCTTGCTGATGGCAAACTCCTAAAGCTAGTGGTAATGACTAGTCCTCAGCAGCATATGTTCAGGTTTTTAAGGTCTAGCAAGCACCTAGGCAGAAGATGCCATGTGCAGGAGCAAGTCCTGTTTCCCTAGCGAAGCGCTGCCCTGCCCGCTGCGTGGCAGCCACGAGCATCTCCCCACACCACAACCAGCACCCCCGGGGCACGCTATGAACACTGCCACAGTCACTGAAACCCCAAAATAGCCCAGCTCGCTCCAACTGTCTCAAAACCAGGCATGTGAGGAGCATCACCCAAGTCAAGCACTATTTCCAGCCTCACCAGCACTTACAGGTACGCATCATGTTTTACATCAGCTGAACACATAGAACAAAACCCCTGTGCCACGGATCAGGAAGGGCAGCAGCTGAAGGGGCTGCCTAAATGCAAGGCAAAGAAAAACCCAAGGATTAAGCCTGAAGCAGGCTGCAAGCACTGGGAAGAACAAGAGGCTCCATGGGCAGAGCACAGAGAGTGTCCAAGAGCACAGAGAGGCTCCCGCCCCAGGCGAGCCCAGACAAGGTCTCATTCACCTCCTCACCAGTGCAAAACCAAAATGCAATGTTGCTGCAATATGAATGGGTCTAAGGGAAAATAAAATCTTCCCTGCATTCACCCACCCTGAACTTCTCCATGCTGAGTGTTTATCCTGGTAACTCCCTACAAACAGGCTCAGGCACCAAAGCTACAGCAGCTCCCTGAAGCAGTGACAGAATGAGGGGTGCTCACAGCCCCAGGGAGTCTGAAGGAGCAGCTGAGAACAAAACTGCCAAAATTCAGGTTGCTACGTCCTTCTTGGTGCCTTTTCAAAACAGCTTCAAAGTCCAACGAAATGTTATCCTCTACTTAATGGAATAAACCTATTGTACAGAAGACGGTGTTTACCAGCTAGCAACAAATCTGGAAAGGCAGCTCATCCCCGAGGATGTGCCCGTGGGGGATGCCAAGGGCTTCCCTAGGAACTGCTCTGAGCACGGTGCCATCGCATCCCCGTCCCAGCCTACACGGCAGGCTGGGCTGAGCACCAGGCCCCCAGCTCCCCGGCGTGAGCGGGGTGATCCCTGCCTGCCCCAGGGAGGGGTGCCCGATCCCTGGGTGTGGTGGGAGCAGCAAGGGAGTGCTCTCAGCTGGAGCTCTCGAATCCCCTCCGTCCATCAGAAGCCAACTTTCCTCTTTGCCCCTTTGCCCTGGCGACCGTGACCGCCGCCGCACCACGCTGGCACCGACTGATGCACCGGGAACCGAGCTGAAACCGAGAGGGATGAGTGCTGCCAGCCGCCCCCCCGGGAAACCGGGAGCCCGCACCCCCGATACAAACACCGCCCCCCACCGCGGCCATGGGGAGGGGTGAGGGGTTCCCTCCGGCCGTGCCCGGGGCCGCACGCCCGCCTGGAAGGGGATGGGAGCACGGGGATGGGGGGGTGCACGGGGATGG
>VZRW01003597.1:498865-529171 GCA_013398125.1 Aegotheles bennettii
GCCCGAGCCGCGGGAGCCCTGCCCGGGGCTGCGAGCGCCACCGGGGCCCCTGCGCCCGGGGGAAGGGACCGCTCCAGGGGCCGCCACAGAGCCTGGGCCACGAACCGCCCGTTCGCCTTCAGCCACCGCCGGCCTTCGCTTGGTTCCTTCCTCCCCCACGAGCAGACAAACCTTAAACGGGGGTAGGAAGAGCCACAGGACTGCAGGGCCGGGGAGAAGCCCTGGGCGCTGCACCCACTGCCGAGGTCCCGCACGGGGGCACCGGGCACATGGCCCGAGGGCTGAAGGTCATCAGAACATCCTCATCCTCCTCCTCCTCGCTCCCCAGGCAGTGAGGACACAGAACCAAGCACCGGAGGGAAATTCAGCGCTGGCTGAACAGACCCCTGCACCCTCCGGATCACGGCTCTGCTCTAGGGCAGCCCCGGGGCAGCCAGGCGAGCGGTGCGGCCCGAGAAGGACCACGGTCCCACCAGCATCTGCCCTGCGAGACGAGAGGCAACAGGACGGGGAGAGACACATCTCGCTAGGAAAGGATCGGTGGCACAAGAAATGCAGAGAGCCACCTTGTTCCTGAGAACTTGACCTTTTCACAGGGTTTCAAAACAAAATATTAGCATAGCGTCTGACTTTCATATTCACAAAACACATCCATCATGCAGAACAGCCCTTGCAGCCGGGAGCAGCCTCGCCGCTCTCACCCACAGAAAGCAGCAACTCACAAATTTAATGAGGAATTCCTGACTGGTAACATTCTTATCCCTTAGAAAAAAAGACACAAAGTTTTAAAAATATCATTTCCTCTCCTTAAAATGTGAAATGGAGCTGGAGGATCTCATGGATACAAAAACATTAGGAAAATTGCAAAATTATACACAGCATTTCAGATAAATAAAAACATTTGTGATTCCGACAAACTGCAGCACTTTCACTACCAAAATGGATGTTTCGGTGTCCTGCTTTGCATACCATCTGCATTGCACTCCACGGGCAATGGAAATGGAGGTTTATTTGCAGCTTAAGCACTAACACAGTTTCACAGCCTTCACATCACGTAGACGCTTCACAGGAATCTTCATTGCAATTGCTTTGGCATCTCTAACGAGCACAAACATTTTCTCGTACAAAAAAGCAGCTGTTGCTAAGCTGGAGAACAAACCCGATGCGATCACTCTGAGAGCAACCAACATACAGCAATAATCAAAGAGAGAAAGAAATAATGACAGATGTAGCGAAGTCTTCAGCGGTGCCAACACCCTGCTGCTTGTCCCTCACCGTATATTGCTGACTTTGATTGCTCGCACAAAACACGAGTAATTTACTGCACTGAAACAATCCACTAATGAAAAGGCACCAAGCTTTTGTGTGTTTAAGTGCCCACAGATCCAGTACCCTTGTTTCTACACGCAGCTCATTTCCAGCCTTCCTACCCACCACAGGCAAAAAAATTCTGTTCCATCACAGCACGGGCAGTTCAGCAGGATGCACAAGTATTGCCCTGGGACGTTTACCTGGCATGAACCCGAACCTTAAGAAGTCTCTCCTTTTCATACTTGCATTCCTGATCTTCAGGGCAGACAAGCCCATCCATACTGATGGCACCTGGCAGCTATTGCAGCCTAGATACCAAAACCTATCCATAAGAGGTTTTCTCATCTATATCTATATATATATTTTTCTTATACATCTATATAAAACTATAGCACACATACAAGTTCCTATAACAGACTTCTCTGACAGGGAAAAGTCACCACCCGTTTTCACATTTCTACCCCTGTACTTAGGACCAGGCTACGAAGGGACATGGCACTGCCTGCCATCTTCAGTTCCTTCCACCACAAGCAGGAGAAGGGATGAGAAGGGGCAAGACTCCACTTTTACAAGCTAGAAGACAATGACAGCTCTGCCCTGTGCTCTCACTGTATCATTTTGCAGGGAAAAGCCCATGAAGAGACGATGTGATTCCTACTGCCAACCAAACAGGGTACAAATAGGAAGTGCCTTATTAAGCTGAACCTCTGTCCTGCACACTCAGTCATTTACAAAATGCTCAGCAACTGGAACACACAAAACATGCATGTTTGGTGAATTGGGGTTTGGTGAATTTGAAAGTCAAGAGAAGGAATGGGTGGTTATTTAACCCACTACACATGGACTCAGCGTCACAACTACCCACAAAGACCTCCGAGTTTCTGTAACTCCCATGACCACAAACTTTCTGACCATCCAGACCATGTTTGAATCCTTTAAAGGAGGAGGAAGCTTAGCAAACAAAGCTAGAGGAAGAATAATGTCATTACACATGGAAGTCAAGTGTTGCTATTGTAAGGATGCAGATGTGAGATAAAAAGTGATGATGAGGTGGAACTCATGCACGCAACCAATATTACAGATAATCTACATCATATTCTTCTCTTGGCCTGAGTGGGACAATTAGAATTACCCTTTTATAACACTATGCTGTAATCTCTTTCTTTAATCACCGTCTGGATGAGGGTGGAGGAAGTCCTTCAAAGCACACTTCTTATCCAACCAAGAGAAGAGCAGCTGGAAAAACTTCTTCCTGTTCAAATTCTTCATCATGGCAAGGAGAAACTCTGCAGAGTGGAAAATGAGACCTATTGCTAATTTTGCTAGCCTGGATTTTCCAAATACATACTACTAGGTTCTGTTCCTCAGAGGTCTCCTGTCTCATAATAACAAGGCAAGGAATTCAAAATACTCACATTATGTCTCCCCTTCTGTCTATAGAAGAAGACAGGTATAGCTTAGAATGGAAATAGTTACAGTCATTTAAGGCAGCGTTTTGCATCATTTACACCATGCTTCCCCAATTTAACTGGGCTGCACATCCCCAGTTCACTTCTCCAACATGGTATTCTAGGGCTCTATAATGACAGCACGTGTAGGCACGCCCAGGCTGACGATGCAGAGGTGAATCGGTGCAGATTTCATTGCAGGCAGGCCCACCAAAGCACCAGCATCCAAGGCGAAGGATCTGCTCACAGAGCTTTGAATGCCACAGTTCACTGCTGTTGTCCTGCTTGGGTTTAAGGCAGTGCAGTGCCTTATACTACAATTCTCCCATCAGTTACTACCTGGAGATACTCAACAATTTGCTGCACACATTGTTAACCTAAGCCTAAGCATAGTGTCAGTTAGGACCAACTGCAAGGGCTGATAGCTTTACCCGCAGGGTGGTCACTCTTTCCCATCACCTTTGAGGACCTGGGGTCACAGCACCACCTGTAGAGCACCTCAGGGGGCCACCAAGGGAAAAAATCCTCATTTCCACAAATGTGTTCACATCTTAGGGTGGCCATCATGACAATTAGTGACTACCCTGGTCATACTCCTGATCCCAAAGTGTTTCATGCTGGAAGAGCTCAGTCTTTGCAGTTTGTGATGGTCCATGCAGCAGAACCACACAGGAGACTAAGCTGCCTTGTGTTACCAACACATTCTCTGGATCACTTCCCACATTGACTCAGACATCTCAGCAGAGACTGGGCTATATGCATTGTCAAATCATCCCTCGAGCTGTCTCATCCGTCATAGACAAGTTCTCTAGCAGCTCAGAATTGCATCAGACCACTTCTCAAATAGGAAACCCAAGCCAATTTCAGCCATTATAGCCTGGTGTCGTGCTGTACTCACAGCCTGCTTGTACCCCAGATGGTAGGAAAAGATGAAAAAAAAGAGAGAAATCATATAATTTTAGCAATACACCGATTTGATCAATACATTGATCATAAGCAAAGGGCAGAAGACTCAAGCCAAGGTGAACAGGAATTGCTGGGTAACCGTAGATTCGATCTGCATGATCAGCACAAAGAATGAGTAACACAGACATACCTGTGCCTCTCACTCTGGAATTACTCTCTTACACCAGGCTCACTTGCTGTTAGAATTGACCTGGAGGCACAGCAGGAATACTGTTCTTCAAGAGTACGGAATGAAGATGCTTCAAAAAGTGGCAGAATGCACCTTGTTCTACCAGCAGAGATACAATGCCAAAGGAACTCATTGTTAGCAGCATCTTACTAAAACAACTGCAGAACTAATTTGTAGGCTTTGTGTGCGGGGGTTCCCACTCCCAATGGTAACTACTTCTGCCTGCCCCCCAGTCAGGCCGTAGCACTTCTCACAAGGGTAATCCCTTGGACTTTTCACGCTGCTCCCCTCCGGGGCATTTTTCAGGAGCTCTTCTTCACACACTCTCCCCAGCAATTACCTTGCCCTTTATAAGGTGCAAAGTTCACCAGCCTCAGCCTGCGACCTTCAGCATTAACCACTTCTTCAGAACAGGCACGGTCACGTATGCACAGGAAAAGATTCTGCTGGTCTGCTAATGGGAAAAATGAGTGGATGCATTTTGCAATCAGCTGCTTTGACTTTCATAATGGTATCTGTATTTTAAGTTAGCTCTCATGGGCAAAGTGGCAAAGAACACAACAAAATTAAGCAATGAAGCACAGCATATGTTTGTACCTGCGTGTACACACAGGTACTCGCTCTGCAGCTTCCTTCAGCCTTATTAGTGTGCTTGTCTGAGCATGTTCTCCCTACCCAGGAGGCTCAGGCTCCAGCCAGCAGCAGTCCTGAATCAACAGCATGAAACCCAAGCGGACAGGAGAGCTGGGAAGGACTACGGCTGCTGAGCCACACACGCTGGGACAGGAGTCCGCGTGAAACCCGGCACCTGTGCCGCCTGTTTCCTTATCTATAGGGAGATCATCTGTACCAGAACACCTCCCCGTGTCCCATATTGCCCCCACGTGGTAAATCCATCCCATTGCAGAAGAGCGAAATAGTCCCGGAATTCCCCTAAATCTGCTGTTAGCCGAATCCTAGGATTCCCGATACACATTAGTTAGTTCTGTGACTGTAACAGCGTGAACATTGAGTAGATATGAAACAGGCTCTCCTACAACTATGCAATTAATTTCTCTTTTTTACTTAGCAAAACCTGCACAGTTGGGTTAACCAAGCCCATCTGAAGCAGCAAGGCCTAAAAAAACAACCCCATAAACTGAAGTGTCAGAAAGCTTCCCCCCAGCACCCTTCTTTTTAAAAATCTTCATTGAGGTTCATCTAAATCCCTACCCATAAAATCAGGCTGGTGTCTGCTGCCTCAGAGGAGCTGCACGAGGGTTCAGTCCGCTCACAACTTGTACAATGCTTCAAGGATCTACATCAAAAACTTTCACAAGTGTCTGGGAGGAGTAACAGGACCCCACCAAACAGAACCACCACCCCCAAACCCATGAAACCCTAACAAGGAGAAAGATGCCCTCTGTTTCACACACCGACAGCCAGGCAGTACCACCACGAGAGCCCAGCTAGTGAGGATGTATATTCCCAAAAAAAAGGATCTTAATTCTAAAGGAGCAAAAGGCTCAGTCCTATTTCATGGGCAGGATGCTCCAGAACAAAAAGGAAAATTAAGAACCTACAAACACCAATCACAGACAAGCATGGCACTTGTTTTGCTGCCAAATAAACCTGGCCCATGGTTTTCAGTGACCCTGACTGTGCTACCTGAACTTACCTTCAAAAATGAAGCAACCAAGTGCCAGACTACCAGGAAAACCATGAGCTGTTTGATTTCTCCCTCCGCCTCCAGAACCCAACAGCTCGCTCCAGCCGTGTGGGGAAAGGCAGCCCAGGACTCCCACTGCTGCCGAGGGGCAGGGACCGGGCAGAGCCCAGGACTGTGTGTGGCTGTGGGACACCAGGCTGTGCTTCTGCAATGCTGCTTTCTGTGTTCCAGAGTAAAGCAGGCAGCATGAGACTACTTGCTGGGCATGAAAGGAAGGTTAAAACCAGTTTTCTGGCTCTGAGTACAAACTTCCCCAAGAGAGTGCTAGTCAGTGAGAGAGCTGCTTCACTGGGACACCACTGGAGATCCAACCCACACATTCTCTTCGGAGGAAGAAGCTCATCAAGTGATGCTGCAGGAACAGCTGGACCTAGCTTTAGGCTCTCCCTTATGGAAAACCTTCTTAAATGTAAAAATTAATCAAAAACATTAAAGCAATGCGGGAATTGCAAATTATGAGGTGCAGGAGTGGGCATGTTCCAAATAAGGCATTTTACTGCCAGTGTCTCCCCTTTTTTAGCAAATATGCTGTTGAAGCAGCACAGTATCCATTTTAATGAGTTTTTTGCATTAGCTCTCAGGTTGTGTTTATTTACTCACTCTATAGAATACGCTGAGTTATCTTGGCATAACTTGGGAGCTCCTCTGCTTCCTACATGGGAATCTTCCCATGAATTTTTGGCTTCTGCTTATAAAAATGAGGCAATTTCCTCTCTTTGCCCCACCAACCTCCATTTGTTTCTCAACACAAACAGGAGGACAGCCAGCCTGAGGCACATAAGCACGACACCTCAATTTGGTGAGGTTGCTAATGGCTGGTGTGTCTCACAACCCAAATCTCTCTGACCTTTTGCCTTACCTTCCTTTGTGTGACTTGTGTGGTGAAGCAGAAATTTCTATCTGGCAGTGTGGACCCCTCCTGGAACGCAGTCACACCCCAACCCCCGTGTGCCAAGATCCAGTTACATCCTCATAGAAGATATGTGCAAAGCTGAGGATCCAAGGAGGGCTGAAATTCGAGCATAAACAATGAGCTGCGTCAGTAATACAAAACCATTTATACTGGTTTGCAAACAAAGCGAGCGGGAGTAAGCCCCAGGCTTGGCAGGTAGTAGCTCTTCTCATTCCTTTCCTACCGAGGAGCTCAGTCTTTCCCACAGCAATCAAAGCACTGCCCTCCTGGCTCTGTGGGACCTGTTTCTCACAGCAATCGGGCTGTCTGCAGGGCTGTCTGCTCTAGCCAGCGGTCGCTTCCGAAAAGCACCTTGTTCTTTGTTCGAGATGGCTGGACACCTCCTCTGTCTTGCCAGATTTACAGGCTCTCATTCCTGTGGGTGGAAGTGATCTTCATTTGCCTACTGCACTTCAATCACCGAAACTGAATTTGCAAACTCTGAGCTTCCTCAGATGCTCTCGCCTCGCCGCGCACCTCCCCAACACACCTGAAACTCTGACACATCCCTGCATGGCTACCTGCCAGACCCAGGCAATCCTGCCATGTCTGGGTGGCACTGCCAACAGAGCTGACCATCAAACCACTCCTCAGACAAACTCACTCTTCCTCATCCTCCCCCAATTCCCAGTTTCCAGACATGACCCAGAATTACGGCAAATCTGGCTCCTCTGCACATGCACTCCCCTGGTTACTGTGACCACGGGCTGATTTCAGCATCATTCAAACCTTGTGTAAAGGACACATGAGCAGGCAACAGCACGTCCCATTTGGGATGATGAAGAGAGTGTTTGGAGTGCTGTGCTCTGTAACAGCCTGCCTGGACACTCTGGCAGCTGCAGCGTGCCACACAGAACAAAGCTGCTCTGCTAGGACACAGCCACACTACCAATGGCCAGAGCCACCACCAAGCATCTCCAGAAAGAGGGGACAGGTATGGTGGAAAAAGGGCTCTAAGACAAGTTGTTAGCAGAACTGTTCAACTTTCCTGAGAAAAGCACTCTGGAATTGTTGGCTGTAGGAAAAGCTCTGCAGCAAGTTGAATTATAAACCGTTTTAATCACCCAAATGAAACCTTTCTTTCCACTGCAGGAATCATTTAAGAGTTCCTTTCTGGCTTCCTCTGCCAGCAGGAGCCCAGTGTTCAGCTCTTTTTGCACTGTTCCATACACACTGCTGGGAAAAGAGCAAATATGGAAGACCGTATAATTTCATGGAGTTCTTTGTACTGAATTCCAGTACAGTGTCTTCCTGAGCAACAGTTTCAACTCTTCCCGAAGTCTTTATGGATTATATTCTTGCACATCCCCCAGCCTGTCAGTAATTAGGAACCTTGCTAGCCCTCCATTTCAGATACTTCAGGATCTACTCCTATCTGTCCAGAAAAACACAAAGGAAGTGGTGCTTTTCATTTTTCCTTACACAGAGGTCAGGAAACAGGAGTTAGAAGATATTTTGTTCACCTTTTTTTTTAACCACTACATCTATGAAACAAGCTAGCAAAATCCTGATGGAAATCCTCCTTCGGGGCACCGAAGTAAGCTAAACCAGCAGGAATGCCATGGAACAGTCAGTGAAATGGAAGTGTGAGGTGTGCCTAGCCATGTCCATACCAGGCCCTCGGAAGGACCCATGTGAGACTGACAGACCCCTGGATAAACAGGACCCTGTGTGGTGCAGGAGTTATCTGGAAACAAGACACTTCCCTGCACTCGTGCTGTCTACTCAGATATAAACAGAGGACTCAGCTGACATCCAAGTTACAATTCCCAAGTCTGAACTTCATTTCCTTCAGAGTCTTGTGACAATATTCTGCTAATTTCCAGCTTTTGTAAAAGATAAAGCAGTAAAAAACTCCATCCCTTTTGCACCGCACCTTTTGATACTGTTGCCCAGGACAGTACTGACTGCAAGTGCATTGTTAAAAGAAAGGCTGAACACAATCCTTTTTGGTAGAATTTGTTAATCAAACGCCAAACATTCTTTTCTTCTGGCATCACAAGGCAGCTTTCTTCACAGTCACTCACTCTGAGGTCATCGAAGTGTTTACGAAAAGAGAGGGAGAGCTATGACTAAGGCATCCACAGCTGCTAGCTAAATGGAAAGCCTAGGAGCAAGTGGTAAACCTGATCTGCAGCGCAGCCATCCTGATATTCAGAACAGCCTGAAACAGGTACACAAGAGGCTCTAGTTGATCTCCTCCTCCGTTCCTTGCTGAAAAGCCAAGGTGGCCAGGGAGCAAGCTCCAAGTACTTTGTTCAAAAAAGGGAACGCTTCTGGAGACAACCCACTGTCACTCTAACTAGGACAAGTGGAACCTACATGAATGCTACCCCAAAGCTGTGAATGAACTACAAGAAAAGTGCTGGAAATTTACAGGATAGCAAATGGAAGAAGCAGAGAAAGGGCAGGAGTTTAAAGACAGAAGATAAAAATCTACAGAATAGCAAAGAGATGATCAGAACAAATCCTAAGTGTGTTGAAGTATGAGTGGGTGAAAAGGAATGGAAAAGAAATATTCATAAACGTGCAGGTATAAATTGGGATGAGATGTGAATTCAGAGAAAAAGATTAGAAAAGATACACACACAGTTGTATAGAAAATCTGCATCCAAATATATTCAGCTGTATTATGCCACTGCATATAAAAAACATAAGTTTATCTGCATAGCCATATAGTAACAATGCACTGTGATTCCTCCAAAATAATGTGATAGCTTGGCTTTATGAAGCAGATCTAAACTAAAATAAAACTTGTCCCAGCATGTAATCATGTAAGTCAACACAGTACCTAAAATAAATGCACGTGTGTAACAACCCTTTAGCACTCTCAATGGCAAAACAGCATGCAAAGGATATTTTCAGTGTGGATAGTTAGGTTTATCATGATTCTCATAATATTTATACTAAAATATCCCCTAATCCTTTTGTTTCTTTGTTTGTTATGGGGGAAGAGGGGTTTGTTGCAATCCCAGTCTTCCTTTTTCTTCCTACATAGGAGTGGGCAATACAAACATCTGGGAAGACCACTGGCACCAATCCACACGTTTCTGAATGGAAAGCTCACAACGCTCACCCAGTTTTATGAGGAGTTTTACATGTCAGTTCTGACATGCTACTTCAGTCCCCATCCACAATCCCCATCTTTTTATTTATGTGCATGGAACTAACACATCTGGATGATTTTTTTTTATATAGTGAGTTTTCCAGTAATTATTCCATTCTGCAATTCTTAGTGCAATTCTTTTTCAGCACTTCTTTCGGAATTGGATTTTAATTCCACAAAAGTAGCCTTCTCCACCTGACAGAAAGCGTGCCGTTCTGGAAAAATAAAATATAATCTGTACAAACTAAAGGTCTTCTTTCAAAAAGGAGGCCTGACATTCTCAGGATGCTTCTTTGCCTTTTCTCTCACTGTAGCATAAAGCTGAATCTTCCTTTAATGTACCAGTTCCACACTAAATATGTCAGATAAATGAAACATACTTTAAAACCATGTAAGGGTCATAATATGCACAGTGTTTGCCGCCCGTGGAGTGGTCTGACTGCGTAATGTGTGCCCCCCCAGCAATGCAAAGCAATCCAATACAGCAACACCAAGCGAGCTGCCCAGGGCAGGGCACGTGCAAACGTGACACATTCCACATGTAAAGCACTACTGTAAAGTCCCCTGGTATTAAGTTAGCTCAAGAAGCCAAACCCAAGGACACAGTCCAGTGCTCTTCATCTGTAACACCTTGTAGAGGTCACTGAAGTCGTTTCATAGGAAGATAAGCCCTAAATTATTTTGGAATATCAAGAACAAACACCCTTTCACTCTCTCCAGAGATGAAGCACGAGTCACTGGAGAAAACAGTGACCCTTGGCAATTAAAGCACCACCTAACAACAAGTAGCTTCATTCTATGCTAACATAATCATCAAGGGACATGCACGTTTGGTGAGAGCTGCTGAAAAAGCAAGATCCCATAGGTAGGACTTTGGCAGCTCTGGCAACACCCATAGGGAAAATGCACTGTACCAATACACTTGGAGCATAAAATACTTAACGACCGTATTTTATGCAGGTTCATCAAGGTGTTCTCTGTCAACCACATATGCAGTTCTCCTTTATATTTAAAACATATCACCACAAGTAAATTAATATTGCCAGGGCTGTTTATAATAAAAAATCATAACAAAAAAGGTGTATTTTGGCATTTTTTATTATAGTTTTGGCTAATGGCAGTACATAAAACAGAATATAACAGATTTTTGTACCAAGAGCAAGTAATTTTTTATACCAACTATAAACCTCTGCAAATTCAAATGTATTTTGAGTCCTAAAATAAAAACCATTACAGTAACAGAAAAAGAATTGTGGCCAGTTCAACAAGCCACCAAACATCATCTACCTTTCGTTTCCAAGTCGTGCTGAGTTTGTCTGAAGCAGAATCTGTGAAAGGTAGTCTCACTTGCCATGTCTTACCATGAAACCATTAATTGTAAGACCATCACAAGAAAGGTGAAGGGGAAGTAGATCTTCAGAGACATCAGGCATATTACAAATGACTTTGGAAGAAGAAACAATTAGCTGTGCTAAGTATTTCAGTTAAAATGGCAAGTGCCACAATCTTGCTTTTTCCTATTAAAAACAAAACAAACCTACGAAAATATTTCTCCTGCTACGATTTGCAGATCAAAAATTATTTGCCTAAGAATCAAACAGAATACTTTATCCTGATCTAGTATCTTAATAGATAGATGATATTTCAAAGAATAAGATATTGCCTAAAGTAATTCCACAGGTAGAGACCAAACAGCACTAAACACATGGACACTCTACTTTTGTTCCCACGTTAGGAGATACAGGAAAAAAACAATGTCCACAGAGAGAGCTACATGTACAACCAGTCCCCCTCTGCTTACATTTTAGATTTCACAGTTTTATTTCAAGTACAGCTTCACAGCACTACTGCAGCTCCTTGGCAAAGCAGGCAGTGCTGTGCTCTAAACACTGAACAGAGAGGCACCAGGCAAATAGCTTCAAGGGAGACAAATGCTGCATTATCAGAACAAAAATGCCAGGTTTGTGGCAACTGAAGAACAGCATAGGAGGGACTTCCCAAAGCATGCAACTTCAGTTTACAGTAACTTCTTTTGGTAAATTTATGACAACTGATTCACAAAAATATAACAAAAGATTTAGAAATAAAAATAAATAGAAATAAAAATGGTGTGGAGTGTTTTCTGCCAATACTGCCACGTTACCTTGCTTCTACGCGTTCTTTCAAAAAAGCGAGACAAGAACTTAGGAGCACAAGTTTTCCCATCTAGGTTTTATGTGTAAATATTTGACAAAATGGGACTTAACACTTCTGTGCATCTCGACATAAAAAAAGGTTTCCATTTTCACTTTTGCCAAGGTTAGGGAAGGTCCAGTGAGTGGTGCAAAACTCTGACCGTAATTGCTTTTGAGAAGGAAACTGGAGCTCCCTTGCCAGAGCTTTTACTTTGCCAGAGCTTTTACTTTACAGAGCTTTTACCTTGCCAGAGATATTACTTCACATTTTTAGAAAGATTCAAATACTAAACAATTCATCAACAGTAGTTTTAGGCAGGCAAAAATTTCAGTTGCTTAGCAGGTTTATATTTAATCTAGCCACTTAAGTACCACTGGAATTATACATTAGCTGTAGAAATCCTATTTTTTTTTTCAAAGAAACATTAAAAAAAAAATAAAAGTCACAGCTGCACCTGAGCTCAAAAGAGAAAAAAGTTGCAATTCTATCTATTCATTAGCTGTTCAGATAATAATGTTTTGTAACATATCAGACTAGGAATCTGATTGCTGGCTTTATCAGAAGTAGCAGAAAACCCAACCACGGTGTATTACTGCTTACCCTTACCAGCTACCACTCTGTGGCTGCACATCACGGCTGTTACCACGCGCTGCAAACACAAGAGCAGACACAATGTGTACTACAAGTCCAGCCAAGCTGAAAGCCAATCTCCCTTACTATCGGTGTTAAGGACACTGACCTTGGCTTAAAAAAAAAAGTGTAACTCATCAGTCACCTCCATAGTAATACTGCGAACTCCACCTTGGAGCAAGACCTTAAAATACAGTTTGCACTGATCCTGTCAGGCACAGATCACTTTACAAAAAGAGAAGTGTGCTAGTATATATTTTATACTACAAGTAACAGTTTGGAATGCCCTAAAAATCATGTGAAAATACTCATTAGGAATTATAGAATTTCTTATGCATTTGCATATAGGAAACACCCACGCATAGAAAACTACTCTTTGGGGTTTATTCAACTTTGGGCATTATTCAAGTTTATTTGGCTACAGTAGTGCCAGAAAATAGCAGGACTGATTTGTGCTAACCTACAAGAAACTCTTAAAAATTATCTGCAATGAAGTAAGAAATTTTAGGCAAACAATAAAGAATATATGTCCTTAAGGTTAAATCGGAAGGAAATACTGCCTGTCCTATAAAATACAGTGTGCCTCTTAAAGAGGCATTTCCTTTTATTTCTTTTGTTAAGACACAAGGCATGCTTGGATTTTAATTTGATACTTGCAGAGTCCAAGGAAATCATCTGCACTGAGCAGAGACAGAAAAAGGGCTGATGGTCTCACAGACACAACCCTGTAAACACTGCAAAAAATAGAAAATTAACCTTGCAGGGGTCCTTAGTGAGGTGACTATCACATGCCACTGAACAAATTATCACTGACAGCTTCTTATTCTAAATGTAATGTGAAGTTCAAAACAGGGAGTGAATAAACCATATTAAAAAACAAAAAAAACCTCAAAACTATTATCCAACACCATATCAGGCTAGAAAAGTTTCAATACCTATTTTGTATCCCTAATAAGCTCAATATAAGAATTACTAAACAAAACCAAAGTCAAATGTGTATAATATATAAAATATCAAGTGACTACATGTTATGAAATACTTATCACAAGAGTTACCACAAAGAATTTCCATGTTAAACTCTAAAGCAAACTCCAAGTCAGATGTTGAGCAAAAGGTACCCTGTCTGGTACACCACCACTGTAATCCCACTGCAGGTGGTCTCCTTTAAGTCAGGGTATAAACTAACCTAAAAACAAGACAGAAAAATACAATTTAAGATCAGCCATCTTCTTACAGTTAGAAACAAAAAAAGCCTGCAAGCATTTTAAAAGTCACAATGAAACAGTGACTTCATCAAGTTTGAGAATCACCTGTTTACACAATTTCAAAGACTCCTCGCATGATTCTTGCCAGCCTATATTTTATTGACTTTCTGGAAAATGTGAATATGTATGTATTATATAAATAAACATATGTACTCACACACAACCACACTAGCGTTTAGTTTTGCTCCAAGCCATTTCACTTCACAAGCAGCAGTTAAACCTTAAAAATTAAAACTAAGACCAAAACCTCTGCAAACACATTTCAGAAATATTTTTCTAAAACTTCTTAATACCAACCACAATAATGAGCAGTTAAAAGAAACACGTTTTAAATGGCTATTTGAACATCTTACCGAAGACTTTATACATGGTGTCCATGAACTGCACTGCTATCTCCTTCTCCACTTTGCATCTGCATCTGCATCTGTGCCTGCATTCTCGCAATCATCTCCTGCATGCGACGAAGCTGGAAAAGCAGCACAGAAGAACCCTTTAACCCAATCTCACCTTAGAATATGACTCCTTGCTGCCACCACACTATTAATTATTTATATTAAAGAGGCAACACATATCTGCATTGTCTTTATCTGATGGGTAGCAATCTGAGGTTATGGCATCTTCTTCATCCATTAAGAGGCTGGAAATTCACTGACTGAAATAAGCAGACTTCATTATTGTATTTTGGGATGAGATTTTAAGCATCCCTAAATGGAAGTCTTCTCCTTCCTCTGAAGTTTAAATGCATAAGAATTATGTTGCTGAAGTGCTGAACAAACACTTACTAAAGCTCATCACCAGAAGAAAAGCAACTTGCTCATGTCCCTCCGAAGTACACCTATATATGTCACTAAAAACCAACTGTCAGGGTTACTTCCCAGCTCCCTTGCCAGTGATGACTAGGCAGAAGCAAGTATTATAAGCAAATCATCCAAGGAGACAGAAGCATTATTAAAAATGGTTGAAGCTCTATTTTAAAGCACTGCACCATTTAAGCACAGGATAATCACATAACTCAGCTACTGAGATTAATTCAGGCATGTTGCATGTAAAATATTTAAATTCTTTTATTGTACCCAACTCTGACAGGCAGGAAGAACCTCACTAGTGAAACAATTTGGGTGTCTTTGCCTTTGCACTTCAAATTCAAACTAAGCTAAACCTGTGAAATGCTTACGCTATTCTTTTTTACCATTCCTTGAAGCAAGGAACCTCTTCATTTTTACTCCAGTTATCTTTTGGGATTTGGGTAGCCATGAAGACCACTGGTTAGTAGGAGACTGAGCGTCTGCCTGTGCTAGAGCAGACTGAAAAGTCCATCTAACTCGGTCTTCTCTCCAACACTGGCTATTAGCAAACGCATGGAAAAGCATAACACCCAGTATTTCCTGACATACTCTCAAAACTCTAGAAATCTGTCAATTCTGAACTTGCCAAACCAAAAAATCCTACCTTTGTGTTTAGGGAGCACATCCATGGAGAAAGTAAAACCATCCTCGGCATTTTTGAGCTTAACTGCATTCTTGCCACACACAAAATTCCATGCTAATGAGTTCCACAATTTATAGACTGTCTTAAAAGTGTATTTTTTTTATTTGAAACCAGCCACCTATTAATCTCATTGAATGTGACCCGTTTCTTGTATAATAGATTCCCATTCATCCTGCCATCTATGATTATGTAAGTCCTTTTCCCCCGACATCTACTTCCCAACAAGAACATTAAGCTCATCTCCCCTTCTACAGGGCCTGCTGCAGATCTCCTCTTCAGCCCTCCTGCCCACTTTTTGCTGTTCACTGTAGTTTTTCTTGTCCTTGTCGGGGACAATGAAAACAGCACAAGTACTGTGCATCATGCATTTATCGAAGTGGCAGAATAAGAATCTCTATTTCATTCTTTATTCCTGATGGTTCCTGCTGTTGTTCCTTCCTTTGCTGCAGAGCTGACTTTTGCCCAGTCTGCAATTGCGAACTTTAGAACATTTACTCGTGAGGATGGCTCTCCCTCCCCACAGAACATGTGTGACACCCATTGCTGATTACAGCAGAGCCAGGCATTTTAACCAGATTCCACCTGTTCAAAAAAATCAGTATAGAGCCATAGAACATGCTGAGCTGGGAGGGACCCTGCAGGATCACCGAGTCCAACTCCTGTCCCTGTGCAGGACACCCCAGCGTCACCCCATGGCCTGAGAGCATCATCCAAACGCTGCTTGAGCTCAGGCAGGGTTGGTGCTGTGACCACTGCCCTGGGGAGCTGTGCCAGTGCTCCACCACCCTCTGGGTGACAAACCTTCTCCTGACACCCAACCTAAACCTCTCCTGGTTCAGCCCCTACTGTCACCCCAGCCCTGTCACTGTCACAGGAGTGCAGAGATCGGTCCCTGCCTCTTCTCTTCCCCTCGGGAGGAAGCCACAGACTGCAATGAGGTCACCCCTCAGCCTCCTCTTCTCCAGGCTGAACAATCCAAGTGACCTCAGCCGCTCCTCATAGCTCATCCCTTCTGGGCCCTTCACCATTCTCATGGCCTCTTCTGGACGTGCTCCAGCAGTTTGATGTCCTGTTTGAACTGCGGAGCCCCAGACTGCACCCAGTGCTCGAGCTGAGGCCACACCAGTGTGGAGTAGAGAGGGACAATCCCCTCCCTAGACCAGATGGGCCACACTGTGCTTGATGTACCCCAGGACACAGCTGGCCCTCCTGGCTGCCAGGGCACACTGCTGGCTCATGTTCAGCTGCCATCAGCCAAGACCCCCAGGTCCCTCTCAGCCGCTGCTCTCCAGCCACTTGTTCCCCAGTCTGTCCACACCACCAGGGTTGCCCGGTCCCAGGTGCAGAATCTGGCACTTGCCCTTGTTGAACTTCATCTGGTTGGTGATTGTCCATCTCTCCAGCTTGTCAAAGTCTCTCTGCAGGGCCTGCCCTCAAGGGACTCAACAGCTCCTCCCAATTTAGTATCATCTGCAGATTTGCTCAGTATTCTGAGACTCCTCTAGTTCTGTTTTGTTACTGCAACTTGAATCACTTTATATTAGCAAATTGTCTTTTTCTCTACAAATTACCAAGATCATATAAATCATTTGACCTAAAGTAGTGATACAAGAATAAAAATTCCCCCATCACAAGAGTATAGTTTTGTCATCTTACTTCAGCTTCTTTTTCAAGCAGGATCTGGTCTTTATTCACTTCTTCATCTTCTATTTTCCTAAAATAATAGAAAAGTTGTTCAATAACAAGCATACATTCTGAACTCCCAGAGAATGCTATTTTGACAAAAATCAAGGCTCTTAGAACACATGTTTTATGTCAGAGTTTCATAGTACAAACTTCATTGAAACATGTTCTCCGCATAGCAAACAATTCATGATTTTATTTTTAAATTAATTTTTAAGATGTGAATTTATCCCTTTCTCCTTCATGAAGTTATGCCCAGAATCAGTATAAACCATTCTAGCTATGACTTTAAAACATGACAGATCTTCCTGTGTAGGTATCAAAAAATATTATTTCTGAACACTATTTGAGCATAGCAGTTTACCTGAGCACAACATCATCTTAACTGATTGCAATTGGAGTACCACACAGATGCAGCAAATTCAGAAACACTGCAAGCACAACTCAATTCTTCTCTTTCATTGGTGCAATAAATCAATACAACTAAATCAAAGTATAAGTTCAACTTAATGCTGGAAGGTGTTAACAAAAATATGGGAGCAACATATAAAATAACCAGTGCTCTAAGAGATTCTGTATCTGGAAACCTGGCTGCCTCCTGACAGAACCTTCCTGTGATGCAGTTCTAGCCCGTCTCTAACTTCACAAACCATGTTTGCTGCCAACACCTGAATGGCTCATAACCAAACCACAGGAATAACACAACCACTGTTCTTATCTGGAATGCTTCCAACTGGAGGAACCCTCTATTCTCTGCTGCATTTAATACTTAAAATTGGATTATTTTTCTAGTACTGTCACCTTTTTTTTTCTGCAAGGCCAGCAGATTCCTTTTGTATTACATGTCAAGTATAATACAAACGTTGATTACTCCTGTCAAAATTAAGCAAATGCTTTCAATCAGTATCTCAGCAAACTCTTGCTTAATTGGGACGTTCCAGTTTTACACTGAGAAACCAAACACAGGATTACCTTTGTGTACTGTATTTTCAAGATTCCCTACCACTGTGATAATAGATTTCTGCTACCCCAGGTTAGAATGGGGAAGACCTGCTAACATACCTAATCACAGGAGTGCCACCAGAAGTGCAAAGCAAATGAACTGATGCTTGTTAAAATGTTAATGGAACAAAACAGATTGTCAAAAAAATCTCTGTGCTCAAAAGCCTCTAAGAACATTAGTGAATAGAGTCAACAAGCACTGTCAGTGGGAGAGGTGCACGTTTGAAATAAACTCTCACGCAAACTACCCTTACTTACAGGAAACTTAACTACATTCTAGCAGCACTTCAGAAATGTGAAAACATATATAGGTCACTTAACTAGACAAGATACAAAAACACGTTTTAGTTTCACAAAGAAAGATACCCCAACTTAATAGTGACACAGCCACAGGCCCCTGGCAGAGACAACTTTAAATCCTCTAATAATCAGTAAACATTACTTTAACTCCCAATGACCTTAGGTGACATTACTTCTAAGACCTTTGTGCATACCCGTTGGATAACAGGCACCAGAACTTGTCAAAAATACTTTTTTTTAGCTTGAGCTTCAGAAGACAGAGTTTAAAAGTCAGGGGAGAAGAGCTCGACATCTTGCCTGAAGGGAAAACTGGACTCATAGGTCAACACTACAGGCAGAGACAAATTCCTTCTCCTGAGAACTGACTTGGTGTGTGACAAAACAACAGCATGATGGAAAAAGCTTTGCAAAATATATCTAACTCACTGAAATGTGCAATTATGAAACCCTCTAGTGGTTGATGTAAGAGAAGCAACTGAAAAACCTAAGCCAGGAAACACCCAGTTTTCAACAGGAACTCTCAAACTCAACTTTACAAACCCTGTTGTTTTAGTTAAAAATGGGGTGTTCTGCCTGTCTCTCTTACCAGGAAAGCTTTGCCCTACCCACCACAGCTCAAAACAGAGTTGAAAGACATTATCCTGCGACTGCTATGCACAGAAGATTATTTATTTATACCATGTTTAATAAATCACTGCAGGAGGACTTGAGTTTCTCTTTCTAAGGACACAGTCCAAATATTCCAGTAGTTAATTCTGAAAATCAATCTTTAACTTATCAGCACTGACCTGCAGATTTTTGAAGACAACATTTATCACAGACATCTGCCCTACTTATTTACCTCAAACATCCCAATCTAACTGTGTTCAAGCCTTAAAACAAATCAGAGATCTAACTTCTGTGTCACAACTGTCTCCAGATTTATGTAATACTTTTTTTTTTCACACTCGGTATAAACTGGGTGACTGAACTTGGTGTTGACTATAGAGCTCTCTGTGATCTACCAAATCCTAGCAATGAAATGGCAGGAGAGACAGAGAGAGAGAGAGAACAAAAAATCAATTCAGAAGAGGAAGAGACAGTGCATAACCATAAGTTGACAACCTGCCACCTCGCTTGAGCCTCTCGGAGCGGAAGTTCTCATAGTGAAGGTCCTGGGTCACCTCCTGAAGATCCTGCATATGGGTGCTGAGGGAAGAAAAATCATTAAAAGGTAAAATATATCTGTGCCACATCAGCTTGCTTAATCAACTCTTTCAGCACTGCATTGGGTCAATTTTACATGCTATTTTAGAAGCTACTTTAAGTTAAATCGATGCAATGAAAGACACAGAGAGAGACCACCTCAGACCCTGAGGCAGCCCTGACATAAGCTGTCCTCCTGGGTGAGGCATTTGATGAAGCAGTGCTGGGCAGGGGAAGCAGAGGCAGAGTAGCACAGCCTGAAAAAAAAATCAACCAGTGGACTTTCTAAGTCTACTCTTTTACAGATCTGTATCTACATATAGATATATTTAAATCAGCACAAGGAGTGAAGCAACCTGTTTCATGTTCTTGGGGACGTGAATAGTGATACAACTCTATGCTCAGCAAAAGAATTAGACAAAAGATTATTTTCACAGAATCACTGAGTAATTTAGATTGGAAAGAATCTATGGAGTCTATGTGGACCCATCCTGCCTAGGCCCAAGCCAGCTAGGTCAAGGTTGCTCCTGGCCTTCTCCAGACAAATTCTGAACACCTCCAGGGATTCCACAACCGCTCCAAATGCTCATTACAGTGTTTGAGTATCTTCCTGGAGATTGTTTTTTAAACTAGCACTTAATTGGGATTTTCTAACTTACATTAGCATTGTCCTCAGCTTCAGGAAGTCATTATGTTCCGGATTCTCCACTTCAACTACACCCCATGGGTAGAGTCGACCTCTAACTTTTTTACCTTTGGCTTCAATGAGTTGATTGGATCCAACTACACAAAATGGAATGCTGGCCTGAAAGCCAAAAATGCAAAAATTACGAATAACGAACCAGAAGAAACAACTCCAAAAACTTCTCCTGTTCTGCTCAGCACTACATACTATGGTAATAAGCTTGTAATGCTTTTAATTTGAAATTGTGAAAAAAAAAAAGTCATTGTTGCTATCATCTTTCAGATAGGGAAGCCTGGACACAGCAACAGAGGGACTCACTCAAGGTCTCATCACAGGTCAGGGTATGTATCTTGTCCTAAAGCCACCTGAGCAGTCTGAAAAGATACAGTACACTATCCACACAGGTAAAATATGAAGCCAGGCATACCTTCAGGAGTCTGGTCTGCTCTTTAAAATCCTCATCCTCATCTGATTCAGCATCAGGCAGATGATAAATCTTGATGCCATGCTCTTCGATTTCATCCAGAATCTGAGATTCATAATATGAGAAATGGAGATACCATACATGTAAAGTCAATACTTTCAAATTTTAAGGTAAAATTACTTAATCACTTATACACAGTCTCTCAAAAAATTTGGGCCCATCTTACTGATCCAAATTACTCTGCAAGTATTTCTTTTATATTCAGTATATTCAACAACTACTTAACACAGACTTTCAGACAAATAAGTGTTCAAGTAAACACTCTCCTTTGTGGATTACATATATATATATATAAATAAATATATATATAATTTAAACCTTAAACTTTCTTTTTTAATTATAAAGCATTGACTCAGACATCATAATCCCTTTGAACAGCCTATAACTCCTTGCTCTTGCCTCTGAATTACTATTTGAGGAGTAGAGGTGGGAGTGTTTAAAAACATAACCCAGCTACAGACACCACAAATACTTTATTCTGTTTTCATGACTGCTAAGAACAGCATCTGACTGGGTAAAAAAAATATATGCACATTATAGAAGCAGATACTGTGTCTGCTTTGGGACTGATTCAACAGGTAATGGAGCAACTACCATCAGCAAATGCATTTATAGATTTTTCCAAGGTTTCAAAATTCACTCATAACATAATTGTAAATGCAGCCAATCTCCCATCCCACAGGCAACATCTTAAGGACAATTTCTCAGTTAAATACATAACAAAAGAATTTCCAAGATACCAAACTACACATTAAATAATGTTACACTGTGCATGAGATTGTATTTTTCTTGGCTAGGACAGAGCAAAGGTTGAATGAGAACGCCCCTCTCTTTGGTGACCATGCTGCTATAACCAAAGAACAACATTTTTCTGCTAGCTAGAAAAATACTTACCCTTTTCTTTAGTCTTTCGCGTTCTTTCAGAGAAAGCGTATCAGCTTTTGCAATCACTGGCACAATATTTACTTTGTTGTGTATGGCCTTCATAAACTCAACATCCAGAGGCTTAAGGCTAAAATTAAAATGTGAAAAGGTTAAATTTATTTGTAATCTAAATTATCAATGTATTTTCACACCAATGTAGATCTCTCTCCTTACACAGAAAGAACACACTCAATTCCAGCAGTTCTAATACTTCCTGAAGCAATGGCAATCTGATTCCGAAAATTTAAGTCAATTGGCACAAATCAATTTCCCAAAGTAAAATCATTTAAAAAGTAAAATGACAGAGAAACACCTACCCATGTCCAAACGGTGAAATGAAATAGAAGCAGCAATGAACTCGGTTATCTATTATATGCCTTCTGTTCAAACCACTCTCATCATGCAGGTATCGCTCAAACTGCTCATCGATGTAAGAGATTATGGTCTTAAAACTGTAAAACAAATATGGGTTCAAGAAATCATGCTCATTCCCAAATGGTCAATAATTTCAGCGATGTATATTTAAATATTTAATATTTAAATATCGAGACATACGGCTGATGAACCAATCTGCTGACAGACAAAAATGAATTTACGGGTGCTGTAAGAGTAGGAGAGCACGTGTCTTAAAATTTTACTTGAATTCCAGAATAACAATCTAGTATGCATATTTTTATATATATACATATAAAGATAAAATATACATACATATAGCACACAAGTTCTACAGCAAATTTATCTTTGGTATTTATCTTTTGACTAGTATTAGCTACACCTGCTCAAGATAACCTAGGCTTCTGGTTCCAAATTGAACTAAAATCATGGAATGGTTTGAGTTAGAAGGGACCTTTAAAGATCATTTACTCCAACATCTTTCAGTAGATCAGGCTGCTCAAAACCCCATCCAACCTGACCACAAACACTTCCAGTGCCGGGACATTCACATCCTCTCTAGGCAACCTGTTCCAGTGTCTCACCACCATCACTGTAAAAAATTTCTCCCCTATGCCCAGCCTAAACCTACCGCCTTTCAGTTTAAAACCATTGTCCCTTGCCCTGTTTACTACAGGTCCTGGTAATAAGTTTCTCTCCATCTCTCCTATAAGCCCCTTTTATACATTGAAACGCCTTAGTAAGATCTCCCTGGAGCCTTCTCTTCTCTAGGCTGAACAACTTCACCTCTCTCAGCCTTTCTTCACTGCTGTTCCGGCCCTTGGATCTTTTGTGGCCCTCCCCGGGACCTGCTCTAACAGGTCCATGTCTGTCTTGTGCTGAGGGTCCCAGAGTTGGATTCATGTCTCACAAAAACAGTATAAAGGGGGAGAATCACCCCCCCTCAACCTGCTGGCCATACTTCTTTTGATGGAGCCCAGAATACAAATGGCTTTCAGGGACACAAGTGCATATTGCCAGCTCATTCCTCACATTCTTTGCTGCAGGGCTGCTCTCAACCCATTCATCTCCCAGTCCCTATTGATAGTGAGGAATTCCCCAAAGCATGTGCAGGACCTGTCACCTGACCTTGTTGAACTTCATAACGTTTGCATGGGCTCACTTCTAAGGTCTCAGTTCCACTATGTCATTGCTGAGGATATTAAATAGTATTGGTCCTACTATGGATCCTGAGGGACACCACTCATTACTGGCTTCCACTTAGACTTTGATCCACTGACTGTAATTCTTTGGATGTGGCCATCCAGCCAATTTCTTATCCATCCAACAGTCTGTCCATCAAACCCATCTCTCCAATTTAGAGGCAAGAATGTTACGGGGGAACATATGAAAGTCCTTACAGAAGTCCGAGTAGGTGACATCAGTAGCTCTTCCTTTATTCACTTCACCATAGAAGGCCACCAGGTTAGTCAGGCACAATTTGCCCTTGGTGAAGCTGTATTGGCTGTGTCTAATCACCTCCCTGGCTTTCATCTGTTCCAACGTATCTTCCAGGAGGATCTGTTCCATGATCTTACTGGACACAGAGGTGAGGCTGACTGGGCAGCAGTTACTAGGGTTCTCCTTTTTACCCTTTTTAAAAATGGGTGTGATATTTCCCTTTTTCCAGTCACTGGGGACTTTGCCTGATTGCCATGAGTTTTGAAATATGACAAGAGAGTGGCCTGGCAACTATATCTGCCATAGATAACCCAATGAGATGGAATGCATCTTGTCAAGTCCCATGGACTTATGTACGCTCGAATTCCTCAGGTGGTCTTGAACATGATCTTCCTTTATGATGGGAGGGACTTCATTATCCCAATCCCTGCCTTGAAGTTCAGGGGCTTGAGAGATGTGGGAAGCAGGACTACCATTGAAAAGTGATTGCCATTGATCTCAAGATTATTTTTCAGTACTTACCATAATGTAAATTTCTCAAAAAATTTCAAACAATCAAACCCGAGGATGACAAAAAAAACTTAAAAATGAAGCATGAAATTTGAGAATGCTCAAATGAATGTGGACAAGATATAAAGGTGGATTTTCATTTGCACTAAAGACTAGATGATTTACTTTCTCAGGATGTTTCAGGAATTTCTTGTGGTCCCATTGCTTTCTGACCATAAAAAAAGTCAAGGTCACTGTTCAGATAAAACTCTTCCTAACTCAAGGAATTTAACTAAGAAAAAAAATAATACCTGTGTCACAAAATTTATTTCAAGTTGTGTGGAAGCTATTGATGCCTCTTTACATGTATCTGAATTAACTCGTAACATTTAATTAAGCTTCCTCAAAACTAGAAAACATGGCAATCTCTCAAAAAATCTTACCTTAAATTCAGCATTTCACACAACATACCAAAAATAGGTAAGATGATGACATAGCAGTATAATCACTTTGAATCACCATTGGCATGGAGGAGTTTAAAGAGCCAGGGTTGCCACTTGGGCCATCCTACTTTGAACTGCATATGATTACTAATATCATCCCACTTCTGTTACTTATTCCTGCCTCCCCAGGACAACTATGAAATGCAAACACAGATCAATACATACTCTAGGCACTTACCAGTCTCGACAGTTGATAGCATCCCCGTACCCTGGTGTATCCACAACCGTCAGACGTAGTTTCACACCCCTCTCTTCAATTTCAACTGTTGAGGCTTCAATCTGCACAGTGCGTTCAATCTTCTCTAGAACACAACAGATTTGATCTTTCAGAATATAATTTATAAGACTATGTCATTTTGAGGTGAGCTCAAAAGATTAATTGGTAGATACAACCGTATAAATGCTATTCTACAGATTACCTTCTAAGGCCTGACAAACTTATAGCAAGACTCAGTACTTCAGCTCTTCAGATTTTATTAGAAGATTATATGAGATTTCACACTGCTCTTGAATATAATGTAGAAACTAAGGCAAAAGGCACTGGGAAAAAAATGTAGGCAATCAGCAATTTGGAGAACAATACTAAATTATAAGTAATGGGGTTTTTTCCTAAGGTTAGAAGTGGTAAGTAATCATCAGCTAACATGATAAGTTGTTAAAGCAAGTCATTCAGCAAGTAGCAAAGAGGGAAAAAAACGAGCATTTTTCTCTATTTTATTACAATATTCTCTTTCTTGGATTATTGTATGCCTTGGTTAACAGAATAACAAAGAGACAAGGGACTGAAGAATAAAAGGAGGTGAAGTTCACATTCTCTAAATAACAACCCAAAGCAAAAGAACCAGGTTGTGAGTCCAAGCAGGCATAAACAATGCATACGATTAGAACTGCAACAGATTAAAAATGAAGGAAAGTGTCTGATTGTTTTAGCTGATTATTCATTTTACTGTGGCATGATGACTTTTTTTTTTAAAGCAAATGAAGAGATGAGCTTTCTATGTGCCAGTATGAATACGCCCGAGGACTAAATAACAAAGACCCCATATACATGCTGGGTACAGAGGGAACCAGCTCTACCAAACAGTTCAAGTATCAGGAAATGCACCAGAAATTATTACAGCTAGAGATCACTACTATCTATTACTAGAATCCAAAGATAAAAGTATTCAACTCCAAAACTCATCAAGAGCAGAGAAACTAGAATAAAGGTGTATTTACCCGCAGCTCCTGGGATTATCCTTTCTGGGTAGAGATCTGTCAAGAAGAGGCTGTTTATTAATGTAGATTTTCCCAATCCAGATTCACCTGTGGTTCATTATAAAGATAAATTCAACGTATTTGGATAAATAATTTCAACTGTATCCAGACAGTGTCATCTGACTACACATTTTTCATGTTAAATGTAAATATTCTAATTTAAAAATTTTGTATTAGAAAAGTTTGCACAAGAAGGTTGAATAACAGTTTTAACATCTCAGCTTTACAATACGCTTTCTCACTGTTTTCACTGATATTTGTAATTAAATCTGCTAGTCAAGTGGAGTTCTGATCAATTTAGACTTAAAACTTCCCATTTGACATCTCCTCGTTTTTTAAGTCATGTTTTTCTGCTGTCACCCCAGAATGTGGAAGATCATACACAGTGAGCGAGAACCTAGATCCTGCTTATTAATTTCTGAAGTTACAGTGGATACCACAATGTGAAACATCTGCTTACAGTTTCGCTTTACCCTTAGATTTTGTAAGACATCCATTATGATATTACCCTAAGCAAATCAAATTAAAATTACAGCAGACAACTATGATAAAGAAGGAAGACAAAAACAAGGGCCAACTCTGTCCAACACTGAACTACAGAGGACAGAAAGAGGATGAAAGCAATGCCAGGGCTGTCATTTGGCAAAAGTAATGAAAGGTTTGGGGACAGACTCTTTCTGTAACTGCTGGAACCCAAAACAATTAAGAACTTAAACACCTCCTATCATGTACTGCCTCACCTCTCCTGCTCATTTCCACTGTGATCTCTCCTGGACAAATCTAACACACAAATGGGATTCACTGCTTACGACGCCAGGTAATAAAGAACCTAATTCTATTGGGGCACTTTTTGCAAAAGCCTGTTTTAAAAGCAAGAATTACAGAGTTCAGACACCAAAACTGGGGAGTTACAGCTCCCAAGCAATGTGAGCAGGAGAGACACAGAAGCCCAAGCCTGATTGGGAGCCTACTTCATTTGCAAAAGTGACACTGACTTCTAAGAGGCTCAAGGTATGTCTGCAGACACACACTCGATTTCCCTTTCCATTCCAGGTACCAACATAGATCCTCAATGATATATCAAACAGGATTAAACTACAACTGCTAACAGAAAATCAGGATATATTTAAGAAGTAAGAGCTCACATCAAAACCAACTAATCCAATTCTCATTCTTTTACAAGAGTATTTAGAAGTGGTGGAAAGATCTAAATTCAGATTCAGATTCTTTTAAGCTACGGAAGCATGAAGAACATTTTAAATAGAACAGCCTCCTTAACACTATGCTCTTAATTAAAACACACAAGCAAACAAGGATTGTGTTCAAATGCAAAACCAGTTTTAAGCTTTATTTTAAATGAAATGCTTGAATCCTATAAGACAGAAGAAAGGAAGTAATGATCACTGGGGTGCACAACAAAACGTCTTCACTTCTACCACAAACTTAATGTGTTCACACAAGGTTTGCAGCATGGAGAACAACCACTGCATGAACCAATAAACAATAAAAGAAAGGTAAGTGCTACAGTACAGAAGAACTCTCTGTTGAAAGCTGAAGCCTTAAAGCAGTGGAAGTAAGGTTCATTTTCATTCCAATCTCTCTGTGAGCCAGTACTGACTTTGAGAATGACTATAAAACATTTCCTTACCAACCACCATAAGAGTGAATTCGAACCCCTTCTTCACAGACTTCCTGTGGACCTGATTGGGAAGGTTTGCAAACCCAACATAGCCAGGCGTTTCTGGATTGGTAAACTGGGCAGGCTGTTGCTAAAAATAAAGTAAAATAAGACAGTAATAAGCAACCACTCAAGACACACTTATTCGTGTAACTGCTTTTCTCAGTTATTTCAAATGGTTTGAAGCTACATGATATTCAGAGAGAAAATTACACAGGTGTTCCTGCTACTCAACAGTTCCACAACAAAGTACAGAACAACTGCATTCACCTAGGGTTTTTTTTTTAAAAAAAAAAGTTGAATTTATTCAGCTATCCAGCTTAATCACCTTAAAAAAAGAAACAAACCCCCCAAACATTTATTTATCAATGGATGAAGTGCATTCACTAATCACATACTTTTTAAACAGTGTGTTCACACACATTGAAAATGAAAAAGCTTGTGCCCAATGTTTATGGACTTCAACAAAAAAGTGACAACTTCAAATGCTTTTAGCACACCCAGATGAAAATGCTGAACTACTACTGGCGTGACAGCCACCTGCTGGAAGTCCTCTGCAGAGATCTCTTCCAAAGGAGGTGGGGGGACTTACACAGTAGTGTTTCAAATGCCCACTACTACAAACACTGCAGAGGAATCTTTAGTTCTAGTAGCTTCCCTCTTCAAACACATTGCCCAAGTACCCTTTACCACTCATTCCACTCCAAAAAGCTAATACAGATGTTTTACCCATTATACCAAACGCAGGGGACCGAGCATTAGATGAATCCCAGCGTGTCAATAGTATTTAACACACTACTTATGCAGGAGTTTTCCAGAAGATCATTTGACTCTAATAGTAAATTACGAAGTTAAATCTAAGAATATCATTTTCTTAAATGATTTCTGCTCAAAACACAGCAGCAGAATGGAAGTTTCAATGAAAATGCACCAGGGAGCTTGTATGCAACTCCGTGACCAAAATTAAATCCTTTCAAGAGTATTGGTCAACTGCAGTGTTTTATACTTGTCAGAAAGTACTTTAAGATATGTTTTACGTCACTCAGCCTTTCAATGTTATGTCTTCTGGATGTGAATTTTCTCTTATTTATGACCCATAAATTTAGCAAACACATCACCATCAAACATGGTGCAAGGCACACATTCTGCCCTTGCAGATTAATATTTAGAAACAAATATCTGTTCCACATTCTTACACTGGAAGACAGAAACGTTATTCTTACCTTGGACATTTTTATTGAAGGTCAGGAACAAATCTGGAAAAATAATGTTTTTCAGCTTATTAAAAATCGTCTGGGAAAAAAACCCACACAACAAAACCCAAACCAATGCAATATCCACTTCTGCACACAAAATTAAGAGAGGAGCATTCTCGATTGGATGTCCAGAGTTTGAAACAGCATCAGTTGCTTCACAGACGACAAGCATTAGACACTTCAGTACCATCAAAGGGCAGAATTTTCAGCAACCACTGTTCCTATTAATCATAATTGGGCAACAAATCCAAGCAATATGAACTCTGGGTGCTAAAGGCACTAGATGTACGACAAACCATTTTGAGGCCTGAAAAAGAAAGGTTCACATCCTTCCGGAAACCAACCAAAGCAAACACATGGCTCAAAGACATCTCACTGCTTACAGGAAACAGTTTTTTTCAAAGATCAAAAAAGAACTCATGTATTTTGTTTAAGCCTCCTTCCCTTCAACATTTCCTTTCATGCTCGGGTGTTCTGCAAAGAGCTGACATCTTCAAAATGAAATATTTTCTCCTCCTCTTTTCTCTGGATGCTTGCAAACTCACTCATTTGAACTCCTCTTGCCAAGGAAAGATTCTCACATGCAGCTGCATCACTTTGAGATAGCAGCAGGAACAAAAATAATTAAAAATCTCTCCTCTAACACCTCTATGCAAAACAGTCTCTTGACAAGGACCAGCCAGCACAAGAGAACTTCCAACACACTAACCTGCACGAATCCAAGAGATCATGTAATTTGCTACAGCAATGTAAAAATGTCACCATATGCTGCATCTTGAAGTGACGAGTGCTGCAGTTCCCCTTTCTCTAACCAGAAAGGTATCTGTTCCCACTCACAAAGCCCGCATACCATAGCCACCTCTTATCTGTCCCAGTGCCACTCTCATTCTACGGATCTGAAGCTATCACTGCCTGCTTGCTTCTGCCTCCCAAGCGGTTTTCTGTCAGTGAGTTCAGCTTTGTGTGAAAGGACACCAAGTTACCCCAATGCCTGCCCCTGCCACCAGAGAGCCACCCTGAAGTCAAAGCCATCTGCCAGGCATTAGGCGGACAGGAGCCCAGGTCCCAGCCACCCACCAAGCATTGGGTGGACAGGAGCCCAGGTCCAAGCCACCTGCCAAGCACTGGGTGGACAGGAGCCCAGCCTTTTGATGCTAGGCAGAAGGCGAAGCTTTTTTGAAATTGCCAATGATTTCTGGCCACTTTTGCTTCTCCCAGCCACCCCGTGTGCATGCACACACAGTGCAACCTCCTTTAGGTTTATTAAGATGTAACTTCACGTGTCACCACGGTCACTCTGCTGGTAACGGGTCCCAAACTGCTCCCCAGCCCCGGGTAAGCAAGGGTCAGTGCTGAGAACACTGGAGGTGCTAACACGGAAGCAGTTTGGTGTTGTTTCACATGTTGACACACATCTGGCACCCTGCTTGCACAGCTGCAATGGGAGCTGGGGAACACCCCCTGGAGTGAAATCCAGGGTGACAATGAAATGCAGTGTCTGCAGTGCCTGTGTCCCAGCCCGCGGGTGGGTCTGGGACCCATGGAGCTGCCGGGGGGTGTCTGTGGGCCCGCAGCACCGCACAGGGCTCTGACAGCAGCTCTGCCCGGAGCCGGGCGGGGTCAGTGCCCCCCCTCAGCCACCCCTCGGGGAGGCTCCCAGTGCCAAACCCAACCGGACACGGCCGGGACACACCACACCCTCCGGCCCGCGAGGCTCGGCTGTCCCCGGGCGCGTCTCGGAGCAGGGCAGAGCCCCCCGGCCCCAGGAGCCATCTCCGCAGCCGCCTCCAGCCGCGCTCCACGGGCCGG
>VZRW01003597.1:530131-543688 GCA_013398125.1 Aegotheles bennettii
AACGGGTGCGGAGGGGCCCAGCACCCCCCGGGGCCGGGTCCCCTTCCCGCTGTCGCTCCCTCAGGCCGCGGCCGCCCCGCGCTGCGTGGGCGCCGGGAGCGCTCCGGTGGCGGCCGGGAGCGGCCAAAAGCCTGAGTCACGGCCTGTGAGGCTGCGGGGGTGTCCCCGGGCCGGGCTGCGGGGGGCTCGCACGCCTCCGGCCGTCGCTTCCCTGCAGATCCCGTCCCGGGTCCCCAGGCCTGCTCTGCCTCGGAGGCCGAGCTCGGGTGTCGCAGCCTGGCACCACTGCGGGCCCGGGAGCTGCGGCTCCGGCCACGGCTGCTTTGGGGAAGCCTCCCAAGCCGTGGCTGCTCTGGAGAAGGGTTTGTGCCTGCCCCGTGGCACCTCGGGCAGAGCCAGCTGCCTGTGTGACAGCGGGGGGGCCCTGCCCCTGCCCCACGGCTCCCCGGGCCCGTAGTGCGGTTTTGTTGCGGGTTATTTATAGAGCAGGGTGAAGCGCGGGCAGTTGGTGACCCCAGGGCGCAGCTTGGCCGTGGATAAGGTGGCCGGACACACGATCAGCTGGGCCGGCTGTGCTGGCCTTGCCCGAGCAGCAGGAAGGGTTCCCAGCTCCTGCCACTGGAGGATGGAAGGCAGGGGAGCGGGTGGTGCTGGGAGTGTGAGTAGTGGCAACAGCAGCTCACTCACAGCTGATGGGATGAGCCAGAGCCCTCGAATTCACAGTTCTAGTTTAGAATTCGAGTCCAAATTCACAGCTCTGTGGCTGGGAAGTGAATGTTGGAGACATTCCCTGTCCCAAGGAGTTTGGAGGAGTTGGTTCTTCTGTACTGTTACGTAATGACAGAGAAAATTCTGCTTGCTACGTGCTGTGCTGCTTTACTGCATGCTGGCTGTGCAATGAGGCAAGTGAAGCTGCTGCCTGGTGATTTATTGTCCGTTTTTCCCACTGTCGGTATCCAAATGCTACACAATTGTTTTCAGTTAGAAGACAGTTTAACAGACAAGCACTTCCCCCCTCCCCATCCCCTAGTTTGGCTGGAAAGTGGTGTTTCAGGGCTAGATTTGGGTATCCCACCCTCTGGTGCTGGAATATCCATCAGAGGCAGGGCAGGACAGGAAGCAGTAACGTCACTTGTAGATGTGTGTCTGCCAAAGCTCTGCATCTCCGACCCTTTGTCTGTTTAGATTTAAGCTGTTAGAAAAAAGCTTTATGTTTGTGTGTGGGTTCTCATGCAGCATGGCCCAAATCGTAGGTGGGGCACCCACATACTCCAGCCACAAAGAAACCCCAACCTTTTCCTTCCAAAAAAGTTCACAGCAGGTTTGTTTTTCACAGATCAGTGACAGGCACAGAAAAAGCTCTCGCTAGATGTGGAGGTAACAATCTATGGTGGCCTGTAAATGCAGGGTACTAGCCCAGTCTGAGCTTTGCCTCTGCAGCAAGATACAGCAAGCCTAGACCATTCCCAAAAGGCAGTTTTCTGAGTGGCTTCTAAGGAGCGGTTAAGATGCTCTGTGTTTGTCCTATATAATTTGCTTTGCTGTTTCACTCCCAATAGTGTGACATACTCCTGTCTCCTCCTTCACTGCACGTTAAACTGTTTTGGTTTTTTGTTGTAGTCTTTCCCTCCTTTCCACCAATTCTGCCTGTCAGGGTGAAAAAATGGTGGCACTACTTTTTGTGTGTTAAAAATCGTTGTGTTAAGGGTTCTTCTGTTCCCTATTTTTCCATTGGTCTCACTTCTCTGGACTGGGGTGATCAGTGAAGAGGTGGGGGAAAAGGGAAGAGATTTCCTCTTGATCTGGGGTTGGATCATAACGTTTTGATTATGTTATGTAGCATAATGGTCACAGCAGTAACTGTTGTTGGTGGGGTAAGGGCAGTTGTTCTTAGTGAGGTAACTGGTCTTTCTTCCAGTCCACCTTCAGCTGCTTCTGAGGACAGTGTGGTCTGTTGGAGATCTCTGTAACCTTGGATTTCAGCTGTTATCAGTGTGCAGACAGAGCCATCCCAGACAGACAGCCTGTGCAGTTCACACCTTTTCAAAGAAAGCTGGGATGTTTTATCCATTACAGTATTTCAGCTGATACCTCCTTTCCCAAAACATAATCTTCCCTTGGCATATAGAAGCACGTTAAGCTGGTACAAATGCCCTTAGCGTTGTGCTGCGGGGAGATTTCAGGTAATTCCCCCAGGTCACTCTCAGAGCAGTCAGCAGTGGCTCTGAGACCAGTCTGGAGTGTTCAAACTGAATGTGGGTTTGGAGAAGTTCATTCACCATGATGGGGAGGGTATCTGACAGTCTGAGCCATGGGTGTCTGTAGAATATCAGATTTATGTGAAAACATTGTTTCTGTTGAAAAGAAAAAAAAAAGGCCATTCAACAATGGTTCAACTTTGTATTCAAGAATTCTACAGAAGGAAATCCCCGGGTCTGTGCTGTGCAGAGCTTGTAAAATGAACCTTAAAGCAAAACAGCAAGGCTCTGGCCAGTGTCCTCGTGGGTGTTCTGACGCTGGCAAGCAGTAAAGACAGGCTCTGGAAACTGCCTTGGTGCCTTCCTTGCCTCCAGAAAGGGGGAAGTTGCAGACCAGCAGGTCTCATCCTCGGCAGGAGCAGGCACCCAAGCACAGCCTGGCTGGAAGGAGAAATGCAATCCTTCCCTCACCCTGTGGCCCGAGCACAATGACAGCCTCCTCCATGGTGTTACCCTACGGAAACGCTGCCTGGCAAGGACGTGCACCCTGGGGAGGCTGCAGCAGGGTTTGCACACGGGCTGCCCAAGGCACCTTCACCAGGGCGTGACGAGTCCAACTTGTCCAGGAGCACCCAGAGCCTGTACAGCTTTTGCAACATGGGTCTGTGCAAGAATTAAGTAGGTGTTGTTTGTATTAGAATATGAAAACAGATAAAGGAGAGATAGGAAAGTAAAGCCCAGCTGCAGGATTAGGCCTCTGTTCCTCTTCCTAATTACCCTAACCTTGACAGAAGGGAGCATTAGGTTGCTCTGTGTAGCATGGCGGCGTTTGCTCATGGGTTTTTGTTTTGCTTATTGTTTTTTCTGGGGCTTTGGTCTATCAGCTATTCCAGCAGAGACTGTTTTGTTTATTGTGGGCTGCATTTGGAGTGGCCCAGAAGGATTGTGGAGGAGCTCAGGAGACACCTGGAGCTGGGCTCTGGACCCCAGGTGCTCGTGCTCGGCTGGTAGCTAAGGCAGAAGCCTCATCTCCAGAGCTTTCAAGGGCTCTTTTCATTTTAGAAATTTCTAGTTTTAGAAGAATAATTTTGGGTTATAAGCTTATCCTGTGTGTGGAATTATACCTGAGAGAATTTAGCATGTGACTATATTTAGCTGTCCTTTAGCTTTAAAAGAAAGACTGTTTATGTCCTACAAATCTGCTATTAAAATCTTGTGATTTACATTGCCATCTGAAATGGAAAAGTCCTGCATGCCTGATGATTCTTGTGACCTTTTGCTCCACCTTCCTTTCGTGAACTCGTGTTGCCTCATAGCTCTCAGGGTGTGACTTCAGTGGAAGAGAATCAGGGAGTCAGATTGAAAAAAAAGATGTATCGATAAATGTGGAAGAAAAGTTGTAGCCACTGCTTTAGGGTATTTTACTTGTATAGAAGGCTTTGGGTTGCAAGAAGATTCATGTTTAAGGTTTTAATTCTAGCAAGAAAAAAGGTAGTCAGGCTGTGATGAGTGTTGTGTGTTGATTTTGTTTCATCAGAAACCACCAAAGTGGTTCATTTTTCCTTCGTTTAGGTCATGTTTGGTGTTTGTACCTGCACAAGCTCTGGTGTTTTCCCAGCAGTCTCCCAGAAACACGAGTATCCTTTCTAGCAGCCACCACACAGCACAGAGCTTGTCTTTGAACTTGGTGGTGGACAAGTCGCTTGTCTTCACGACTGGTTTGATTTTGTTGGATCTTGCATCTGGTAGATCTTTCAAGCCTTGAAGATGCCTACTAATATTTTGCAAATTATTATTGGATATATTAGCACATACATAACTTAGGTGCATTTATACCTGGCAGTGCTAATTTCTTGACTTCGGCTGATTCAAAAAACCCATTTGGTTTAATCTTGGTGTACTGTGACTTCTGTTTTGTGTCTGTTGTGGAGGGCTGGGTAGATAGCTTCAGCACAGAAGGCAGGGGGTGCCTTTCCGTCCATGTCTGTGTAGAAGAAAGGCAGTTGGATTTCTGCTTGCTTCTTTAAATACAGCAAAATGGTAGTGGTGTTTGGGGGGGGGAAGGGAGGAGAAAAGCTTCTCATGACATTTATGGTCCTAGCAATGGTCTCGCATCAGTGAAGTCTCTTCAGTTGAGTTTTTGGCAGCTGTGGGACTTGGGAAGAAACTCGTGGTCCCGGCGATGTGTGTCCCTAGTGCCAGGAGCAGGAGCCGGAGGGGCAGGCAGGTGCAGCGGGGCAGCTCGGTCCAGCGGCCGTGTGGGTGTGTGTGGGGCTGACCTTGGCCACAGCTGCCTGTGCCGTGGGAGCTGGCGGTGTTGCTGAGGCAGCAGCAGAAACATGTCACCCTTTTGTGAGGAGCGGGGTGGGAGCAAGGAGCTGTGTCCAGCTGGAGTCACAAAAGAGGTGCTCGCAAAGCAATGGGCAGAAAAACCAGGGAGAAACCCAAGAGAAAAGATGGCCCACAAAAGGCTGGGTTGGAGGAAATCGTAATGAGTTTAACTTCACTGGGAAAACAGCACTGGGAGAAGGGAAGGGACTGGTTCAGCAGCTGCAAGACACCAAGAAATGATGATTCACAGGAAAAGTTTCTGCCTTTGAGAGGATTTAATAGCACTGTAATATTCATGCGACCTTCCTTAAATGATGTCGTTTAATTTAATTGTAGAGTAAACTGGATTTACTTGTTGACGCAAAATGGAAGCAGTAGCAGATTTTCTTATGCTCGGCAGTGCAGTTTCCAGCCACAGATTTGTTGTCTTCACTAAAAACTTTTCACTGATGAGAAGGAGCCGTTTGGGAAAAGTGTGGGGTTGGAACTGATCGATTTATTTAGTGATAATGGAAGAAAAGAAAACAAACACCCAAACAACAAACCCAAACCCAGCAAACAAAATTCCAGAGGTGACTTGCATATAAACACACAGCTGGGTGATGGTGGGGAAAGCACCCGTGCACATAGCTGGTGTGTATACGCATGCTTCACCTGTGCAAGAATTACCTGGGAGTGAAAATTTCCAGCAGTGGGTGCTGATATCATGACAACTGATACTCCTGGGCTGTAGCCATGGATTTAGCTACATCCCAGCAGCTAACTGGATTTTAAGGAGGAAAGTCTTGGAACCCTGTTGTGTTTTGACTGTTTCTATTCAGCTTGTAGGTGGCAAGACCCAGCATTCTCCCTGTGTTATTTATTAAGCTGACAATGGCTTGTTGGGGTCTCTCAAAGCCCATGGAAGTGCTGCCTGACCCATAGGTATCCATTTTAAAGGAAAGTTCCTGGTGTCATATCCCACAGGCACGGCCATGAGGCAGGTATGGCTAGCTTTCATAAAGCTAACCTCTGGCATATTTTTCATGGGGGATTAGATAGCTGGAACAATCTTCTTGCATTATTCAAATGCCAGACTCAGTTTAGCGTGTTGGCATGCAGCATGGGCATCGCTCCTCTGTCCCTCTTCCCCCACTCCTGCTAGTTTTGGTTGACTGGCATTTCAAAGGTTTGCAGTGGGCTGTCTGAAAAATAACAAAGTCCTTTTTTAGAGAAACACTGAATACCTTGATGTCCTTTGCTCAGTCCGGGTGGCACCACCTGCACTAACGCCGCTTGCTGGTTCTCTTCCTGTTGTTCCTGGTGTTGTGTTTCTGTCTATCCCTGTGCTTCTGGCACTGAGAATTAAACTGGATGTTTCACAAAATAAACTGAGTATTTGCCAAAGGTGAGAGACAAAAAAAAGCCTGGGCCAGGCTGTGTGGCAGGAGCAGGGCTATCGGGCGTGGAATGGGTACGTAGGTCGAGTTAGAAAAAAGGAGTGTGAGGGTCGGAGCTGGTGCAGGGAAGGTTCCCCCGCTGGCAGGGCCAGAGGCAAAGCCGGAGAGCCCTGGTGGGGTGAGAGGCTGGGAGAGACTGAGATGGACTTGTTACTGCTCGCCCCAGCTGCAGCCTGGGGTGAGGAGTGGGGGTGTCTGTGTCTCTCCAGTGGGCACTGGGGATGATGTGGGCTGTTTGACCTCCCCTGCCCTTCTCAGGGCGGGGTTCTGCACAAACCTGACTGTTTCCATTGCACAGTGGAAAGCGAGTTTGCTGTTATCTCTGTTCAGGTGATAAAGCTGATTGTAAACCTGTGCTGGAGCAGGTGAAAGGAGAGCTGAGGAGAACAACTGACGGAGCAGGCAGGGTGAGAGTACGGATGAGAGTATGTTCTGTTTGGCCTGTTATTGCATATGCTTTTGTTTCCAAAATGAATGCTTCAGCAGTTGGGGCATCCTGCTGGGATGGAGGACCATGGCCTTCCAAGGACCTTTGAAATCTCCAGAGAACAGCAAGGTGTAGATACATGACTGTTGCTTAGGAGTAGAGCTGGTTAAGTAGCATCGAGGAAACTTTAAAGTTCTACACCCGCTCTTATAAAGTGTCATGAAATTTAAAATACTGAGTTGATGGCTCTGATTGCAGCAGAGTTGTGGCTAAAAATGAGAGCAAGGAGTGAGGGTTTAGATAAGTTCAGAAGTTCTTGGAAATTTAAGAAATGTTAACCCCAACCTCGCTATTTTATTTGAAAACTCGTATTGCTCAGGGCAATATTCTGTTAATCCAAAAGACAATAACAACGTGTGGGTGGAGGACTGTACAGCGTGAGGTATCCAAGCAAAAAATTAGTGCTGAAAATGGCACGTGTACCCTTCCAGTTCAGCCCAAAGATGAGCAGGGTGGGACTGGAAATGATTCAGTTATGGAAAGAGGTTTTAAGTGTAAAATAATATTATTTGTAACAATTAGTGGAAATAGTTTTACTCCAAGTTCTCACTCTCTCTTCTTTCATAGCAGGCTTAGAGTGGCCTTGCAGATTTGGAAAAGAAGACTGTCTGGTTTTTTCACTGTCAGTTTGGATCACCGTGATGTAATTCTGTCTAACACATGAAGAGCCTTTTGCTTGGCCTAGTAGAGATTAGGAATTAGTGCTTGTCTGTGGATATGTTGAGCCACTGTTGCATGTGCTATGAATAGGACAAAGGGAAGGCTGTGCTTAAATAGCGAGGGTCCTATCATGGCTTTTAAAAAGTGGCAGTTGGAATCAGATATTCAGTTTAGTTTCCTTTTCAGAGGAATTGTTGCCAAACTGAAGAATGTGTTGGATTTTTTTTTTTTTCAATTTTAAATTGTTCCTTCCCTCTCCAAACAAAGTGCTAGTCTTCCTCCAAGTTTGATTATTTTATTCATTTGAGGTTTTTGTTTGTCACAATAATGCTGACTTTTCTGGGTTATATTTTCAAACTGCTTATTGTAACTGAAAAACAGAAATAAAGAAAAAAAAATCCACAAAGTTGGAGAGTCTTGTGAAGCCACGTGACTTGGGGGACTGAAACTCAGAGGAGAACATACCAGAGCACATAGAAAGTCTATAAAAATGGAGCTCTGGCATTCTCTCTAAGTCTTGGTTATCCAATAAACATTAGTAACTGAGAAATCTTTAAAATCTGTCAAGGATCTGTCAATAGCCTTGCTTGGTTTTTTTCTGTACAATACCTTGAATCAAAGTAGCTAAGCAAGATTAAAAAGCAAACAAAACCCCACAATACCCCTCCCCATACAGTTTCCACGCTTAAGTTGCAAACAGTCCCCCTGCCACTGTGAAAAATGTCACTTGAGACGTCTCGTTTAGTTTGCTACTTTACTTATTTTTTTCCATTTGCTTCCTATATTTACCTAATTGAGTCTCCATGAGAAGAAGTGGTTGTCATCTTTATAAACTGCCGTAACCAGGTCCTTTAATTCTGCCCTGCAGAACATCAGCCATCGAGTACCTGTAGGAGGGTCTGGGGGAGCATGGTGACACCTTCAGCTAAGGGATGTGGTCAGCTTTGATTTTCTAAATATGTGACAGTTACTGTGAAAAAAGGGTAAGTTTAGGGACTGCAAGTCCTTTGCTTTTCCAAGCTATGCGATATGTAGTGCAGGAGAGCTTCTAGCAACATCTCTTAAAAACAAAACCAAAACAAAACCAAAACGTAAAAAAATTGCCACATGTTCACTTCATATTGCAATTGCCAGGGGAAAGGGAGCAAGAGACATGGAAAAGGTAAACGAAAGAACTCCAGCCCAGTAGCCAAAGGAGGACGAAGTGAACATTTCACTTTGAAGACCAGAGAGGAAATAGTGTGTGCTTTGTTCTGCAGTATCTCTGCAATCCCTGCTTCTCGGGGTAATGGTGATATTTATCTGCAAGTATCCGAGTAGGCTTTGGGAAGGAGCCCTCAGCTAATTATTTGTGGATTTTTATTTTTAGTTCTGCAGTGCAGGTTGAACAGAGAGCAGTGCTACAGCACCATGTTGAGAGCACTGGTGCATGATGAGCACACAATGTGGTGGTGATTCAAATTAAAAAGCAAGTTCAGATCAGCATAAAGAGCCAGAATTGAAATCAGAGGTTCTGACTGCAAGTATGAAACCTTTTACACTATTAGGAATAGTCAGGCATTGGAATAGGTTGCCCAGAAAGTTTGTGCAGCTTTGAAGCTTTTCAAGACCTGACCAAAGAAAGCTCTGAGCATGCTGGTCTGACCCTGCTGCAAGCAGGAGGTGGGACTGGAGACCCCAGCGACTCGGACCAGCCTGTTTTGGGATGGTCTGAATCGCTGTGATTTCTCTCACTTCTGCTGCCCTGTGCTATTGCCACGTTCCAGGCAATATATCTGGAATCTTTGCTTTCTGAATCTCTTTGCCCATTCTTGAGTCAAGTCAGTGTTTTGCTTTACTGTGAAAGTGTAAAGCAACAGAGGAAGATATTTTATTCCCCTTGGACCCTCATGAAGTATTCCTCTTCTAAGTCTTTATTGGCCCCCTAAGGCCAAGAACCTGAAATTTGCTTTTACTTGACAGCCTTTTCAATTCCTAAATTTGCCTATAACCATCTCCAAAATACAGGTGGGAAATTCACCTCAGTCATTCTTGGTCTGAATGTATTACTTCTGTTTTCATCTCATTCCATTTTATCTATTCAATTTTATCTTGGTGATTTGGAATCCCAACTTCTCCTGAAAGCCAGGTTTGTGCTAACCAGATTTCTCTTGTAGTGTGAGTGGAAGGATAGATTCTGATCTGTCCTCTGTAGCTTCCTTTTGCATTGCTTTTGGATTTGTTTTATCAAACTGACTGACTCCCTCATCTCTGAAATGGCATTTGTTTTGCCGTGGCACCTGGCATCCCAGGATCACAGCGTTCTGAACAACCTGAAACGAAATAATGAGTCCACAGAGTAAACCAAGCCTGCTGTGTGTGCACAGCCAGGGCAACCGGGAGAACTTCACCAGTCGATTCACCAAACCAGCAGCGAAATGAAGAGCAGAGCTGGAGTCTCTTGGCTGGTTTGTCTGCATTGACCACTAAATCTCGTTTCCTTGCAGTGTCCCCATGTAAAACACGAGTATGTGCCCTTAACTAGCAGCTTTCCCTCGCTCTGCACTCAGAGCTTGAAGCTACTCGTTCACACTGGAACTCCATCCACACCAGTAAGTTGCTTCTCTTCTTCCTACCCATTTCGCTTGCACTTTTTTGTAGAGCATCCTGTGATAGCCTAGGAAAGGCAGTGTATATATTTTTTGGTTGCATAATTTTATTGTCAAGGTGCCCAGGAAATAAATGTCATTTTTAACAAGTTTTGGCCTGGGAGGCCTGCTGAGGGTAGCTGCCTTCCTTCAGTGTCTGCTCAGCTCTTGTGCTTGTGTGAGAGAATTGCTCTCAATAAACGTGGTAAGTTTATCAGGCAGGTGCTGCACTCCCCTGGGACCCCTTTTTTTATGCCACCTACGTCCTGTGTCAGACAGACACGCAGTTGCCCATCTTCCTTCCACCTCCCTCCCTTCTTCACAGGGTGATTGAACAGTTGGAGCTCGGATTAGTGCACAGGCTCAAGCAGACTTTTCTTTCTTTACCAGCATTTCTCTACTTGGGTGTTTACAGTGGGGCTCTGAAGATGGTGGGGTTGCATTAAGTGCAGTCAAGGGGCAGAACTGTGCCTACAGAATTGTTTCTTCCGAGTACTGATGTGTGGATGGGCAAGAGAGGTGCCTGACTCGCACAGCCCTGGAAGCTCCCTTCCTCGTGGCAAATAGAGAAAATCTGGTCTCAAAGTCACCGAGGCTTAAACCACGTGGGCTCACATTCAGTCATTTTTTATGATGAAACCTTTTTCTCTCTTAGCAGAAGGATGTGTATAATTTGACCCTTAATTCCAATTTAATAGAGGTATACCTGGAGAAATAAAAACATTCTACTGGAAGGTATGGCAATAGCTTTAGAACTGAGAGGTGAATTTTTCTTGCTTTGGCTGAGAACCCAAGTGCCCTGGCATGCGAGTGCCCCGTGTCCTGAATCCTCTTCCACTTCTTTTTCTGATGTGGTCCGGAGTATTCCCCTACCCCTTCTCTCTTCATGCCCCTGCTGAGGGATGTGCTGATATACTCTCAGGGGCAGGTCTTTTGGGGTGGTCTCTGACTTCAGTATATGGAATAAGCACCTGGAGTACAAAAAGGGTGCTTATTTGTACAGTTTTGGAAATCTGGAGTTATATTTAACAGGAAATAAAGTCACAGCACACTCTTTTGGAGCATACTTGGGTTGCTTTCCAAATAAGGCTTGCAGTTTCTGGCAGGAAAAAATGGGATCTCTTATAACAACAGTAAATAAGAAGAGGCTAGAAGAAATCCTTTGCAAAATCCTAGCTCAGCTGAGGGTGAATGTGCCAGGAAAGACCAACCTTTTTGTGGTCTTTGCTCCAGTGGTTCAAGGAGCTGAAAGTTTCCTCTCACTTCCCCAGGAGTCCTGGGGTGGTGTGATTATGGAAAGCTTCTTAATTCCTCAGCCTTTGCTTTCACACCGTGGACGTGCGTTCCCAAACCTGCTCAGTGTTAGTTTGATCTCTGTGTGTGTTTCATATTTTTGCCAGTGCCGTTTTTGTGCCCTCCCTCAGCCTGGTGATAAGCTGCTGATGTGATAAGCTATGGAAAGTACCTATTGCCCAAACCTTCACTTTTCTGTGGCGTGCATGTTGGGGATGTCTTTGGGAGGCTTTCTTTCCGTTCTTCTCAGAAGATGTAAAACCAGGGTCTGTTGTAATGCTGCCTCAATGCGGGATGCTAGAGGGAGAGGGGCAGGTGAGTATTTGCCAGGGGGTTGGACACCTCCTCCTGCCTCCTTTGCCCTCAGCTACCAAAAATCCCTATCCCTGGCTTTGAGGAGCCGTTTTGCACACATCTCCATTGCACTTGTGGGTGAGGGGACAGAGCAGGCACTGAGAGCCCCTGTGGGCCTCACTCTGCCCCATGCTCCATCACCGCACCGAGGAGGGGTGGGGTGGGGTGGAACATGGATGGTCAGCAGTGTGCAGGTTGGAATAGGCCTCCTAGCACTGTCACTGGGGCTTTGTCCATGCGCCGGACACTTCTGTACTTACTGAATGTGGGAGGAAAGGTGAGCTCTCCCCCTGCTGCCATCTTCCTCCGTGGGAGATTTGACCCTGTGGAGAACAGCCTGTGACGGGTTTCCTTCAGCAGGAACCACTGGGGGTGGCACGCAGTGGATGCACTGGGTCTTCCAGTAACTTCCGGGCCTGGCAGGCGTCCCTCTCACCACTCGCAGCTACAAATACAGGAAGAGCTACATAAACACACAGGAAAAATTCCCCTTAAACAGTCCCAGAGAAGAAGCTGTGATGAAATCCAGAAATCCCTAATGTCCTAGCAACCCCAGTGGCTGCAGCAACACTACCCAGAGCAGGAGAGGGGCACGCGGTTCTCCCATAGGCACCAGGCAGCAGGTCCCCACTGAAAGCCCTGCTGAACCAGGTAACGAGGTGGAGCTGAGGGAGAAGGGCGCTGGTGTTTCAGCAAGATGCTCTAGGCAGGGGGTTGTGATGCTCCTCTGGTTCCCCAGCACAGGGGATCCCAGTACTTACTTGTGTCAGAGCTAATTGGATGCAGTGGAGTTAGAGCATTGAACGGAGGCTGCTTGCTTTGCCCTGGGGAGATAAACACAAGGGATTGGAAGCACTGGAAGAGCATCCTGCACCTCCAGTGAGGCTCAGAGTGCCATGCTCCAAGTCCCCATTACAGCCCCCACTGCCAGCTGCTGCCTGGAAGCAGCAGTGTCCCAAGTCTGAAGGTGCTGCTGTTTGCCCAGAGCTCTACTTCTGCACGAGCCACCCCTGTCTCGGTAGGTGCCAGCCTGCTCACGTGTGCTGACAGGGTGCTGCTGGCACCCCCAGCCTTGGACGTTGTTTGTCAGAGGAGCCCGAGCCAGCTCGGAGTGCGTGTGACGTGGCAGCAGCGGTTGCTGCCTTGCTGTGCACCAGCCCCGTGCTTGGAGCCGTGTCCCTTGCATCCTCACGGAGAGGAGAGGCCAGGACGGGGGGGATGGATCATCGCAGTGCCTGGGCAGGGTCTCAGCTCCTGACGACTGTTCCCCTCCTCCCTTTAACAATTCCACTCACAAGTGTGTTTTTATTCACAGTGATAAGTTGCTTGTGTCAAAAAGTTCCAGTGCTTCAGCAACGTCCTCCCAGCCACAGGATTAAAAAAAGAGGAAAATAAGAAATCTCCTCCTCGTGCTCAATAATAATAATAACAATCAATCATAATTTTACTTAAGGTTAAATACCATCCATGTTTCCATACGTACAGCACGAGTATCCCTAAAAATCGCTGTGTGTAATCCAGAGCAGTGACTCTGAAGGGCTGGGCTTTGGACAGCCGGAGCCCTGCAGAGCAGCTCCCTGCGTTCCGCTTGCCAGGGTCTGCGGGAGCGGGGCGGGAACGGGAAAACCAGGCACTGGGTGCGAGCTATGAATGGGGAGGAAAAGTAATGCTGCGTCGGGAAATGGGAAGAGACAGAGCTAATGCAAGAATCAGTGCAGATCCCACATATTTTTACACTGATGGGACTTTTCTTCCCCTCGGTTCCCTCAGGGTGCAGGGCTAATAATTAAAAACATCTCTATTGCACAAACTTTAACAACGTGCTCTCTGCGGGGAAAGAGCGCATTGTGCTTGCTGGCTCGCCTCTCCCCTCCTCCGCTCCTCCCCGCCCCGAATCAGAGGTTGCAATGAGGAGAGGGGCTCCTCTTTCTCTTTTTTCTGGGGGGAGCGGGACGGGGCGCAGTCGGATTTTCAATTGGTTTTAAATCTTGCTCTTACCGTGCCCTGCTCCCGTCCGCAGCCTGGGCACCGGGCAGCTGCCGCCGTCACCGTGCGGGGGCAGCACCGCCCCCGCCTGGCGCTGGCGCCTCGGGTCCCCCGGGGTGCGCTGCTCCCGGTGCCACCCGCGCTTCCCGGACCGCTGGGATCTCCCCGGCCGGGCCGGTCGG
>VZRW01003597.1:544889-574288 GCA_013398125.1 Aegotheles bennettii
CGGTCGCAGACTGCTCCTTGCGGGAGCCCTTCCCGGCCCCGTCGGAAGCACCGGCAGGGCCTGCCCGCTCGGGGCCGGCCGGAGGAACGGGCAGACGCGTATTGAGGTGTCTGGGCCGCCCGGGACACCCCCCGTGCAGGGCAGGAGGTGTCGGTGGCAGGTGCCGGGTCACAGTGCTAGCAGCAGTGCCGGCACAGGGGACAGGCCAGGTGTCACCTGGCTGTGCCCAAGGCTCAGTTGCCCTGTGCTCCCATGCACTGTGCCACGCAGGCGCCATCGTGCCACGCAGCAGCCGTCTGCCTGCAGGATCCCCAGAGCAGGGCCCTGTGTGCTGGGGGAGCCCGTGGGGCCTCAGGGAGCCCAGTGCTGTCATGTGTGACCGGCCCAGACATCGCCCTGCCTCTGAGCATCTGACAGGGGACACACTGCCACAGCCAGCCCGGCCCTCCTGCTGCGTGTGACCGGAGCTGCGTCTGATTCTAGTTCCTTGGTTAACAAAGTGCTAATGTTTTGATTAAATACAGGTTTGAATGACACTGCAGTGGTTTTCTGTCCACAAGTGCTGGTTGTACTGGCAGGGTAACTCATGACTCCACTGTTGCTTCTCCTCATACAAATGTTTCCCATGTGGTTAGGTCTGGCCCTTGCTGGAGGTTATTTTTAGGATTATTTCGTTCTCTTTATTTTAAGTGTGCTCTAGACTTCTGAAACTTTTTTTGGCGCACGAGCCAGCGCTGCAGACAGTGTATGAACCAGGCAGCTAAAAACCTGTTGGCCCAGCCAGCCAGATGCCGGGCTGACGCAGCTGTAACCCAGGTTTCAAGACTCGGAGTGGGAAATCTGGGAGATGCAGGCTCCAAACGTGATGCCTGAGCTGCTGGTTTGATGCTGTGTTTACAATACCATCCTGATGGCCGCCTCCGACTTTGGCCAGAGATGATGTTTTGGATGTTTGGGGTTGCTGGAGATGAGGAGCTTTTGTTCCTAGGGTGACGAAGCAGAAATTCATACACATAAACAGTGCCCTTAGATTTCTCTGTGAGTGTCTAGCTCTCCTCCGAGGTGGAGGCTGCAAGGAAGAGATCTGCAGCTGGTGTGGGCATGGTGAAACCAGCAGCTGTGCCTGGAGGTCATGGCTCGCAGGCAGACGCTATGTTGGGTGTCGCTCACTGACTTCTCATTCTTCCCCTCCTGCTCTGAGGAGCACAGCACATGCAAGAAGAGCCGGGGGGTGCTTTCCTGAGAAATACAAGTTATAAGCACATCTATGCTGTTAGCGAGGCTCTAGCCAGACCTTGGTGGCTGTTTGTGATGTCTGGGATGCTTCTCACTCCTGCCCTGTTCCTGTTTGCAGCGTGCCATGAGGTGGTGGCACCCTCGGCAGTGACCTGCCAGGCTGGGGGAGCGATGGCTGAGTGTGCAGGCTGTGGAAGGAACATGGGACAGGCTGTGCCACCAACACTTCCCGTGGCCCTGCTGCAGCCTGTGCCATGGAGGTGTCACCTCGTGTTACACCGCGGCGTGGCCATGGACGGGGAGGAGAGCTCGGGCATTTCTCTGGGTTAGGTGAGCAGCCACCCTCCCATGGGTACCAGCACAGGCGCTGGGCACTGCAGCAGCTGTGCTCACACGGCGTGGCTGGCTTGGGTGGCTGCAGCCTGGCAGTGGTGGATTGTTACGGGATTAATTGCAACATTAGCTCTGTCGCTTTGATAGCCTTGTGCCTGATAAGGGGCTGTTGAAGTAGGGGAAAGCCCTCTGGCCTTCGCCGAGGTGCAGGTCAGGCCAGCACGGCCCCATTGCATTGCTTCCCTCCCTGTTCTGCCTTCCTTCCATCCTGCTGCTGCCACCTTGGTTACTGACCACATTGCTGACAACCCGAGTGTGGTGTGAAACACTGCATCAGCACTGCTGTGTTTTCGGGAGCCTTTTCTGGCACGCTGGGAGGTCAGAAGTGGCAGTGGTCAGTCTGCTGGGAGTCACCCGAGCTGGCTGTTCAGAAGGTCCCAGCAGCACTGCAGGGTTTGTGGTCTCTTGTCCCAGGAGCAGTCAGGTACTGGATTTGAGGAGTGCAAGCCCTGCAAGTGCACACATCACCACTGGGGCACTCCAGGCGTGGGGAATGTTGGACATGGACAGTGTGTACTGTGCAGCTTTTGCGTTTTTAGTTACATTCCCAAGCACTTTCTCAGTAAACCTGCAGATCCAGATGCAGGAGATGTGAAGCCCCCAGCAACAGTGTATTTTTTCCCTGATCCCATCTTGTGTGTGCGTTTAAAATGGTCCATACAAACCAGCATGGGTTTTGTCCTTCCTCCTTGCAGGCTTCAGCCTGGAGACAGAGTTCATTGCCTGGTGCATGATCTTATTAGAATAAAAACCGAAGAGATGGCCTGACCAGCAGCTGTGTGTGGATAGCCCTGAGGGTTTGCCTTAGTTTGCGAGGCCGTCTGTGTTGATTCACCGAGCTCCACTGAACTGCATTCCTAACTTGTGACTGATGGCAGTCTTGTTGGCAGGTTTTCAGGTTGTTACTCTCCTCTGACTAGATGTTGATGCTCTTCCTCGCAACCCTGAAATTTTGTGTCTGTCTTGCACATCTGCTATTAATTGACTGGATTTTGGCCTGATACTGGATGGCTGCTCTTGTAGCCAGTGTGATAGAAGTAGCTACTCCAGGCTTTGTGCTGTGAGGTTTAAGCAGGTAGTGGTGCTGCCTGTAGCTCTAGTAAAGCATGACAGTATAGTGAGATGTGACTCAGTATGAGATGTTTTGGATAGGGTGCAAGCTGAAAGCACAGTACAGGCAGTGCTCTTCTGAAAGTTACAGTAACGGGGGTGTCATATTTTCGTCTTGTCTTGGAGCAGTCACATAATTATTTTTATTTTTTTTTCCATAAAGCAAAAGCTGGCAGGCTGACAGACGGGCAGCTTACAGGACGGACTCTCTGGCTACTGACCATTTAGCTGGTAAGTTCTTATTTTGGGAGAGCCAAAGATCTCACTGGTGCTGAGCTTGCTTATCAGAGTGGCTTTCTGGGTGTACCCCTAAGTCAGTGGGAGTTCAGGCACCTCAGTGAGTCTGCTTCAGGAAGAGGCAGCATCCAGGGCCCTTGTTTCCTTTCCAGGGTTACACAATGGTCTCGGACTGACTGTCCAGACCTTCAGATACTCACTTATACATTGCACACCATTAATAATTGATACATTAATTAGAGTATGCTTTAACAACTTCTGGTGTCCCGCTTTCCAGTGACCTTCTTAGGTTGCACATCCTCTGCCTTCTCAATGAGGAGCTCTGGTTTTGGTGACCACTGGGCTGTGAGGAAATATCCCCCCTGCGTTCCTGTCTGGTTCAGCTGACTGGCACTGGGTGCTTTTCAAGAGGCTGACTGGGAGAGGGCTCAGTAACACATGCTTTGTCTTCCTGGAGTAACTTCTGTGCATCTTGAATGGTGTTGCCAACTCTGTCTCTTGCAGTGGCATACCCGGATTGTGTGTGGGTGGGAAGTCGACAATGAGCTCCGTGGCAGTTTTGACCCAGGAGAGCTTCGCTGAACACCGCAGCGGCCTGGCTCAGCAGCAGGTGAAAGGTGAGACAACACAGCTGAGTTCCTGGGATGTGCCTCTAAATACAGACTGCAGAGGCAAGGTTCCGTGCTGTCACCCAGTCTCCATGTTCCTGGCTCCCTGCGGGTGTGCAGACATTGTGTTCTCCGTTCCTAGACTGATGGCCTGCCAAACCCTGGCATTCCTCTAACAGCAGCACCAGTGGTGATGCTGCACAGTGCAGGACCAGGAGGGGGACAACTTCAGATCTCCACAGAGCTCTGGCTAGCAGTGCTGTCAGCCATGGAACGGGGCACGTGCAAGAGTGAGGCTTCGGGCTACAAGAGAGCCTCATGGGATCAGTGTGCTGGGCTGTCATTTCCTTCCTGTGCTCAGGCAGGTGCTGGGGGAAGTAAGCATAACTGCTCACTGCCTCCTGATGGGCTTTGGCACCCATCCTCCAGCTGCGAGCTGGCCCACTTGGCACGGCCAAGTGCACAACTGAGTTGAACATAAGGTACAGGCTTTCCCTGGACTCTGCCCTAATTACAGCACTTCTTTCTGCCTTCCTTCTGGGCATATGTTTGTCTTATTCCCTTCTGACCTGCAGCCTTGCTCTCTTCCTTTCACTTCTTTCTGCTCAGCCTGTTCTCCCCTAATTAAGCCCCTCTTTCGGACTTGGCAGTATTGTGCTGTTTGCTGCCACCAGTCACTTACACGTTCACTTCCTGCCTCCATAGTGCCAGCTCAGACAGGGCTGGTTGTTTGTGGCATCTACTGCAGCCTCTGCTGTGTGGTGGTTGGGTGTGCTCCAGATTTGGCCACTCCACAAGCATAGCTGTCATAGGATTAGTAGTAGTGCACAAGTCATTTGCTCTCCTGTGTTAGTAGTGCCTAAATAGAATTGCACTGCCTACCAGTAAGGGCTTTTCTGCAGGGACAGCGTCTCATTTACACTGTTTGCTTCACCCCAGTTACAGCTTTAAATTCTGAAGAAGAGAATGATCCTCCAACCTACAAGGAAGCCTTCCCTCCGCTCCCTGAGAAAGCACCATGTTTGGAAGCTGCCCAGGAACCTGCTGGGCCCTGGAGCAAGATCCGACCGATAAAGGCTTCTGTCATTACTCAGGTTGGTGGGAGTGGGTGTCCTATCTCCCACGCTTTTCCTCCCGCAAAAAGTAGGTGAAGGGAAGCTTTCCCTGTAGTGTGAAATCCGTAGTGTGTCACATTGACAGCCTCTTTGCTGTCCGTTACCCTGGGGCACGAGGAGGGCTCCTGCTGAGAGCTAGAACTGCTCTGGAGGGGAGGGATGCATTGGAAAATTGTCCAGAAAAAGCTCTGCATCCTTGTTCCACAAATACTGGAGCAGGCCTGAAGGGAGGACTGAAGAATCCAAGTAGTGAGTGCTAATCCACTGAAGTATTCCCCCCACAGCACTTCCTTTGGGAAGACACCCAGTGTGGGACAGACTGCTGCTGCAGTGCTCTTGCACTTCCCCTGGTCGTAGTTGGTGTCTCCATGGGAAAGGCTGATGGGAGCTGAGTGTGCCAGTGCAGTTCTGCGTGGCAGTAAGAGAGGGAGGCACTGGCAATCAAAAGCATACTGACTGCTCACTGTGCCCTCCTTGTCCTGCGGCTGAACAGGTGTTTCATGTGCCACTGGAGGAAAGGAAATACAAGGACATGAATCAGTTTGGAGAAGGCGAGCAGGCCAAGATCTGCCTTGACATCATGCAGAAGACAGGAGCTCACCTGGAGCTGTCTCTCGCAAAGGACCAGGGCCTTTCAATCATGGTTTCTGGCAAGCTGGAAGCAGTCATGAAGGCTCGGAAGGAGATTGTCGCTCGGCTGCAGACTCAGGTGAGGGCAGCTAACTGTTTCACACTTCATCTCTGCTCTTCCCCAAGTGTCACAAATGCTTGGAGACCCTTGGGCGTGTGTGCTTATAAGCCCAAGAGGTGTTATTAGATGAGTAATTCAGCTTGGCCATATATTTTCAAAGCACACAATTGGCAATTTGGAATGGAAATGAGGCTTAAAATAGGGTTCAAAGCTAATTACAGGCCATGGTGTTAGATGAAGGGTGGAGTCTGCAAGCTCTGAACTCTTGAATTTCATCCAGTGACTTTGTGCTGAGGTGCTGGTGCCAGAGGGGGTACAGGCCCCTCACACAAAGCTGGTAGCACATCAGAATGGGACTTTGCTTTCTCTGTAGTCCTTCAGAGGAGAATGTGGAGGGATGGGAGAAAGTAAAGTAGAGAAGAGGAAGTCCTGCCAAATGCTGAAAGCTTCGGGTCAGGCTTCTGGGTTATGTAACTCAAGCCACACTGGTAAGAAGCCACAGTCCCGTTGTTCAGTTGATTTCAGTCTCCTTTCAGTCCTCTAGGTTTTGATTTCTTACCTTCAGATTCTGGAGTTCATAATCAAGGTGGTAGCTCTTGTGAGGATATATCATAGCCGGGTCTCACAGTGTATTTTAAAGTGTGATGTCAAGGACAGTTAATGCAATAGTTAATGCCATGTCTGCTTAGTGCTGTTAAGCCAATGTGTCATACCCTGCCAGAGGGAAGAGAAAGGGACAAACCCTACATAATGTGATGCGTGTGACATGGAGTTGAAGACTTACACCAAGTGAACTTGGTTCTGATATTTTATTGGTTTTGTTCCAGTGTAGCTTGAATTTTAAGTGTCAATTACTTTAGTAGTTACATATTCAGAGGCATCGAGAGCATGATAAGTCATCAGCTACCAGGTCAGTAAAAACTCAGTGAGAAGGGAAGAAGTCAGGAATCTCTGTTACAAACCAGCCCTTAAATGGTAGATTGAGAGAAGCTGTTGGGACCCCTTTTCCAAGAGGGGCTTTCTAGAAGCAATCCCAGGAGCAGCATGTGCTACACTGAAGACACCTTAGCACTTAGTAGTGGTAAGCATTTCCTAGCTGTCTGCCTGCTGGAATAGGTTTCTGGTGTTGCATTTCTGTTTCCTAGGAGTCAGACTCCGTGTCTTGTTCTCTGTAGCCTTGGCAGCAGATGTCAGAGTTCAGATAAACTCCACCCATGAGCCATCATCTCAGTTGCTGTCTGGTACTGCTCCAGTGTCTTACACTGGAGGATGGGCACCTCCTTGTCTGTGCCTAAAGGCCTTTGCTAATTCAGAGTATTGCTCCTGTGCCAGCAGAGGGGTTTTGAGGAAAAGGTGGGTTTTAGACTCCTAGTATACAGACACCATAGCTCAACAGTTCTGGTACAGTATCACTTGGACAGAATGTGCTGGGAAGTCATTGTGTTTGCTCCTCAGTGGCACCTCTAGGCGGCATTGAACTTGCTTCCCCTGGCTTTGTTCCTGTAGATCTGCCAGCACAGGCAAGGGTTTTCACAGATGCTTGGTTTTCTGTACTGCAGGCTTCAGCGACAGTTGCCATCCCCAAGGAGCACCACCGATTTGTCATTGGAAAGAATGGCGAGAAGCTGCAGGACCTGGAGCTCAAAACGGCAACCAAAATCCAGATCCCCCGCCCAGATGACCCCAGCAACCAGATCAAGATCACCGGCACTAAAGAAGGGATTGAGAAGGCCCGACACGAGATCCTGCTGATCTCTGCTGAGCAGGTACTGTGATCTCTCTCATGGCATTAACTGGACAGCCATTTTGCTTCTCTGTGGTGTGTTAGATGTTTATAGCCACCATGGCCACAGTCAGTGGCTAATTTATTAGTCTCAACGGAGACTTACACTGTGCCACTGGCTGTATAAGCACCGCTGCCAGGTTCTGCAACTTCTGGTTCTCCATTTTGTCCATCTCTGAAGTCAGATAAACATGTTTCATAGGTGAAGTGAACTATGTTAGGTGCCAGCTGAGATAAGGCAGGAGATTACAGGGGTGAATATCATAGACATCAGCAGCAACAGCAGGATGTGTAGATTGAAAGAGACGGAAATCTACAAGCCTACAAACTAAAAAGGGTGCCTGGGCCAGATTGTCAAGCAAGGCAGCACTGGAAACTTAGCTGTGTCTGGCAGAGACTGTAATATGGAGAGCAGTTCCAACCGAGGTCTGTTCTGGGCTCTTGCAGGATAAGCGTGCCGTGGAGCGGCTGGATGTGGAGAAAGTGTACCACCCCTTCATTGCTGGCCCTTACAACAAGCTGGTGAGCGAGCTCATGCAGGACACAGGGACACGTATCAACATTCCTCCACCCAGCGTCAACAAGACAGAGATAGTCTTCACAGGAGAAAAGGAGCAGCTAGCCCAGGCCGTGGCTCGTGTTAAGAAGATCTATGAGGAGAAGGTATTGATGGTCCATAAAGCTGCACATCTTCCCCCTACCTGCTTTTAGTCCCTCTTCCCTTGTTCTACTTTTTTGCACCCCTCTGTTGCATCCTCCTCATCCTCTGGCTCAGCAGCACTTGCTTCTGACTTCTCTGTGTCATGGGAATTAGCAGACCGCAGAGAGCTCCCCTGGCCCTTGTTGACACAGGTGCTACTAGGGAAGGAAGTGTGAAGTCTCCCATGGTGGCCAGCTAACAGTATCAAAGTTGCTACATAAGTAGAAGTTGCTGAAGAGTGAATTTCACTCCAGTGTATTTTCTGCAGCCAACACTGGTGTGGATATCCTTGTTGTGGCTTGTTGGGCTGTTTTCCTTCATGTTAGGTCTGTATTTGTACCAGTCTGGATTCCTACAGAGATAATCACCTTCTAGCCTAGTAGCCTTCATGGTGTTGCATTACAGAGCTGCCCAGTTGTGCAAGGGGTGTGTGTGTGCGTAGCCTCTTACGTGTAGCATCCCAGGTAGGTTAACAAGGAAGACTAGTTTTGTACTTTTCCTGGGAATTTTTGAGTGCAAGGCTTTCTGTAGGAGGGGACCCAGAGGGTGCTCAGGTACTAGAGAACCACTGTGCTCACCTTTGCTTTGCTCTTTCGTGGGTGCAGAGTTTCACTGCATCTTGTGCCTCTTCCTTTCGCTCTTGTCCTTCCCTGCCCCCTTGTGATTGATGCCCCAGTGCCTCTGCCCCTGCAGAAAAAGAAGACTACCACCATCGCAGTGGAGGTGAAGAAGTCCCAGCACAAGTATGTCATCGGCCCCAAGGGGAATTCCCTGCAGGAGATCTTGGAAAAAACTGGAGTCTCTGTCGAGATCCCACCCACTGACAGCAGCTCGGAGACGGTGATACTGCGAGGCGAGCCTGAAAAACTTGGGCAAGCACTGACTGAAGTCTATGCAAAGGTACTGACAAGATGGGCTAGGCCTTCTTTGAAAGCCCCATAGAGATACATCTGTGAGCACCGACAGGTGCGTGGGGGTGGGCTCTGTGTTGGGCTGGTAGAAGTCAATACTGAGGGTGCAACATGGCAATTGGAACTGAGTTTTTGTGAAGAACTCTTCCAGTCTGCCCGTGAAACAGCTTGGCTTCTCTGTTTTTCTGTCTCAGGCCAACAGTTTTACCGTCTCCTCAGTCTCTGCCCCCTCTTGGCTTCATCGTTTCATTATTGGAAAGAAAGGACAAAACCTGGCCAAAATAACTCAGCAGATGCCAAAGGTATGGATGAGCTGGTTAGCTTAACACCCTCTGATGTAGAATATGGTTTCTTGATCTGTGATTTATATGATCTACAAAGATCATGCTTTGCAGAGGAGAGAAATGTATTCTAGCGTGGGTAAAACCAGGGAGGAAGTGACACAGATCTTAATATTAAGGGGAGCCTCTCTTTTGCTGCTGCTAACACTGCCCGTCCTATGGGTTGAGCCCTTCAAAGGAAGCCTTGTGGTACGATTTTGAGAATTGATGTAGTAGGTAACCTGCAAATGCTGATTTCAATGAGCCTTCTCCCTGGTGAGTTAGATGATATCTAGAGAAAGGCTATGTGAGTAACTTCTTCAAAGCCCTGGCAGACTCCAGCACAACACCAAAGCCTTGGGCTCTAGACATGGTGATATGGCCCGAATTGTAAGTTACCTACTTCTGAAACCATGGGAACGATGCGTGTACTTTGTGGGAAGGAAACCATCTCTTCGTGGCAGGGATTGATGGTGTAGGCCTAACTAAGAGCATTGACTTGGCTTGTATCTTGGAAAATTCTTACTGGATTCATTGCTGTCTCTCAAGGTTCACATCGAATTCACTGAAGGAGAGGATAAAATTACTTTGGAAGGACCAACAGAAGATGTGAATGTGGCTCAGGAACAGATTGAAGTCATGGTCAAGGATCTGGTAAGTTGGTATTACTAGAAGAAGGTGAGGGAGAAGGGGCAGCAGAGGAACGACAATGAGGTGTGTATCACATCAATATGGTGTCTCGATATGCTTAACAGAACTTGCAGAAGATAAGTTGTGTGGCAGATGGGTGAAACCCTTGGGTATGAAGCTCATCCATAGCATTCTTACAGAATCAGCAGCAGGTCTTCAAATCTTTTGATGCAGAGAGGGAAGGATTCTCTTCCAGTCATAGCTGTCCCTTTAAATGTTTCACAAGCATGGTGCTCTCAGCTCAAAACCAGGGGAGTGCTTCTGCTCTGCTTAATAGCAGGAAGAGTGCTTGTAGCTGACTGCTGGAGAGCCAGTGCCAATACAGGCGGTGACTTAGGGCAGGAGGCAGAAGTGGTGGCCTGCCCCACCTAGCCCGATACAATTCTTTATAGATCAACCGGATGGATTATGCAGAAATCAACGTTGACCACAAATTCCACCGACACCTCATTGGCAAGAATGGAGCTAACAGTAAGTGGGGTGCCTTTCTAATCCTTCTTATGGTTGGACTCTGTGTTTAGTAAATCATCAGGGGCTCTGTAGCTCATCCAGTGTGCTCTCTCCATCACATCTCCTCTGCTTTTCTGGAGTGGTGTTGGCACAAAGACATAAATGGGCAGTGAGGCCTCGGGATGGCTTTGATGTGTGAAAGTGTCTTGGAAGGTAGAAGAGTGGTGGGATTCATTTGCCATGTCCTGGAAGAGATTTTCGTTTTGGTCGGTTGGAGAATTGTTGGTTGGTTGGGTTTTTTTGAAGTTGCTCTATGTAAATTACCTTTTAGCAGCTGACTGGGGGGTGGAAATCTGCTTGTTGAGTTTCCTTCAAGAAAAGAATTTGGGATTAGAAATTAATTAACGTCTTCTGATCTAATGTGGTGCTGTTTGGGGAAGAAACGGATGCCTCACTCTGGCAAGCAAACAATTGGCTCTGTAGATTCCACAGTATTTACTGGTACAGGTTCTTGTGTGGCACAGATCTGTTCTCACTGAACTTCAGTGTGGAGAGGCACTTTCTCCTGTTTCAACCCCACCCCACTGGCCCCTTCTCAGAGGCTGTTTTACTTCTTAAACAGCCTCTAAGCAGTGATAGTCAATGTGCCTTACTTCCAAGTCTCGGCCTAGCAGACTGTGTCACCATAGCCCTTGCCTTGAAGTTAACAGGATTAAGGACCTCTACAAGGTGTCTGTGCGCATTCCCCCGGACAATGAGAAGAGCAACCTGATCAGAATTGAAGGAGACCCACAGGGGGTCCAACAGGCCAAGAAAGAGCTGCTGGAACTCGCTTCCCGTATGGTGAGTAGGGTGTGATGCTTGGGAGGCTGCAGGGTTTGGGCTCTTATGTTCCCTTATAACCTTCTGATGCAAGTATGTGCCCCTTGCCAAACAAGCACTTGGATCTCAAGACAAGTGCAGGTTCTTCATAGATGTGTTCCTCTATTCCCTTGGATACCCCTTCTCTGCCAAGAGAGGAGGAAAGAGGGACACTGCTGGCAAGTAAACTGTCAAGCAGCAACATGGTAAATAAAAGTATGTGGCTCTCCTGCTGAAAACTCAATGTAAACTGTTCTCATCAGGAAAATGAACGCACCAAGGACCTAATCATTGAGCAGAAATTCCACAGGACCATCATTGGGCAGAAGGGCGAGCGGATCCGGGAAATCCGGGAGAAATTCCCAGAGGTAAGGCTTTCTGAGAGATGAGGAATCCAGAGAGGATATTTCCTACTTGAGTAGCAGAGATATCATCACCAAAGTCACAAATTTAGTGGCTCTGTATCTAATATGTATGAGGACACAGCTCTTTTGGCCAGAGGCTGCTAACATGGTTACCCTTTTCTGAATGGCCCAGGGGGTGTATAGGAGCCCCCCAACCTTTGCACATGTGTGACACAGCAATTCCTGCATTTGCCTGAGTTAACTGTAAATGATCACCTCTTGCAGGTTATCATCAACTTCCCAGACCCTGCGCACAAGAGTGACATCGTCCAACTTAGAGGTCCCAAAAACGAAGTGGAGAAGTGCACCAAGTACATGCAAAAGATGGTGGCAGACCTGGTAAGGGGGACTTCTGTCTGCTCTTCTCTCCTGTGTGCCTGGATAGTCCTGGAATAAAGCAGAGCTGTACTGGCTTGGCTAGGGCTGAAACACCCCAAGATCAGGAAGCTGTGGATACTATTGGGGCTGGAGGGGGTTTATGCCTGTTATTTAAGGGATACAGGGGAAGGTACTTGCTTTTGCTTATTCTTGCAAATCTCTCATATAGAGAACTTCCTCAGGCTTAAGCCTATTGTCAAAAGCTTGTTTATCAAGTTTCTGGGACCGGGCCTTGCTTCTGTGACAGTGTAGTCTTCAGTTCTCCCTTCCTTTCTCCCTTAGGTTGAAAACAGTTTTTCCATTTCTGTCCCCATCTTCAAACAATTCCACAAGAACATCATAGGGAAAGGAGGTGCCAACATCAAGAAGGTGAGATATCTTTTCTATCTCCGGTGCTCATTATGATCACTGCCTGCAGCTAAATCCCACTCGCTGCTCTCTCCTGCTTATTGGTGATGTCAAATAAAACCTCCAAGGACTTTTGTCTGGTGTGGGACACCTCTAAGATGTTTTTTTTTTTCCTTTGTGGCAGATCCGTGAAGAAAGCAACACCAAAATTGATCTCCCAGCAGAGAACAGCAACTCGGAGACTATTGTTATCACAGGCAAGAGAGCAAACTGTGAAGCTGCTCGCCACAGAATTCTTGCCATCCAGAAGGAGCTGGTAAGCGAAACGACTGCTCTGTTACAGATGAGGGGATTCAAAATGCTGCTAGAATACATAAATAGAGAAGCAGTGCCTGTAGTGCGGGAGGGAGGGAGGAGGCAAATGTGAGTGTCAGTCTGTTCTTGTGTCTTACACCTGGGTTTGTGGCTGTTCATGTGTCAGGAGTAGCCAAGCTGGTCAGGTGTTCCTTACACACAGCTCTCTAAAGCTCCTAGCAATGTGGGAGTTAGAAGATAAGCAGAGTGGGAGCAAACACATTTTTGCAGCTTGACTAACAGCCTGGGACTGTCCTCTCTCAGGCCAACATCACAGAGGTGGAGGTCTCTATTCCTTCCAAACTGCACAATTCCCTCATTGGCGCCAAAGGCCGCTTCATCCGCTCCATCATGGAGGAGTGTGGTGGAGTCCACATCCACTTCCCCACCGAGGGCTCTGGCAGTGACACCGTGACCATCAGGGGCCCAGCCCAGGATGTGGAGAAAGCCAAGAAACAGCTGCTGCACCTGGCAGAGGAGAAGGTGAGCCTTGTCTTATAGGAAGGAACAGATTGTTTTGGCCAACTGTTTCTTTTCAGGGGCTGAAGTGATCCTCTTTGCCTGCTGGGAAGCCTCTGGCATCAGACAGCCTAATCCTCTTTTGAGGGTACAGTTTGGATGATTAAAAGAAAATTATGCTTCTGTCCTTGTGACAGTGAATTCTTTACCCATGGGAGAAGAACTGTCTGTAATGCTTCTCTGCCCAGGCTGGGGACATACTCAGAGGGTTAAGGCTCCCTGCTTCTGTGGTTTGGCTGCTGTTGGGTAACCACATTGCTCACTCTGCACATCTCTGTTTCTTTCTTTCTTGAGCTCTGAATTTCAGCTCCAGTTCTTCCATATCACTGCATGTGTCCAGGTTTGAGAACTCTGGGTTACAAGACCTTGCTCTGAATTGTGGCTGACTGACTGACTGGTCATTTTAATAGCAATTTAGAAAACCTTTCTAATATCAGCCTGTGAACGCGTTCTGATTGCTTGGTTGTCTCTGCCACCTGACTTGCAGCAGACAGTTAGCAAGTGGTTATGCTGCCTTGTCAGAGTGTCAGACCCTGCTCCTAGGGAGGTCTTTTCTGCTCATATTGTGCCACCAGTCGTGCTGAATGCAGAGTTAGCTTTCTGGCCCTGAGAACATCCTTTGGGTAGTGTTTTTAATTGAAGACATCATATACCTTTTGGACTTCAACAGGACGCTGTGTCTACCTTGCCTTTGCAACACTGTGTGTGTAGGAAACATACCTACATGCTTATTATTGATGCTGATGTGCATTTTCTGTATATTGAGATGTTCCATGGGTATCTGACTTCTTTCAGCAAACAAAGAGTTACACTGTGGACCTCCGTGCAAAGCCAGAGTACCACAAATTCCTTATTGGTAAGGGTGGTGGCAACATCCGTAAGGTGCGTGACAACACTGGGGCCCGCATCATCTTCCCAACCTCTGAGGACAAAGATCAGGAGCTGATTACTATTATGGGAACTGAGGAGGCTGTCAAAGAGGCACAGAAGGAGTTGGAGGCTCTCATCAAGAACCTGGTATGAACTTTCTCTAGTTTCTTGCCTATCTCTGTAGTAAGATGTAACATGTCAGTGCGGAGGACCTGCTTGTCCTAAAACCTTCTGCTGTCATGGGAGCTCAGGAAGATCCTCCTTGCTGTCACTTGTTGGAGTGAGGTTGTAAACTGATTGCTGTTGAGTGGAGGAAACTCATGGTGTCACCAGGACGGACGGGGTTGACTAGCTGTCCTCTGTTGGCAGGATAACGTGGTTGAAGACTCCATGGTGGTTGACCCCAAGCACCACCGCCACTTTGTCATCCGGAGGGGGCAAGTCCTGCGTGAGATTGCAGATGAGTATGGTGGTGTGATGGTCAGCTTCCCGCGCTCTGGCACTCAAAGTGACAAAGTCACTCTCAAGGGAGCCAAGGACTGTGTGGAAGCAGCCAAGAAACGCATCCAGGAGATCATAGAGGACCTGGTATGTCACAGGAAAGCTCTTTCTTCTATACTTTGCTTCAGCAGTGTCCTCCTTGAACTTGCAGTACAGCCAAGCTTTATGTGAACAAGTCCCACAGTAGTTCTGGGATTTGAAGCTTTGCTGTCAACATACAAGGTCTCCAGACTTTAGATCCCAGCCTGGGGAATGACAGCTGGCTCCGAAATGACAGTGGTATATGAAGGAATTGCCTCCTCTGACAATCTTGGTTTTTAGGAGTGGAAACAGGAGACCTTTCCTGGGTGTACTTGTGAACATGAAAAGATTGGAGCTGCTTTGTGTCTCTCCGTGACTGGCCTCAGGCAGTGGTTGCTCTCTGGGGTTTCCTGTGCTCTTAATATTCTCTTTTGGAAGCAGTCAGCTGTCAGACCTGTTCTTTCTTTCCTTCCTTCTTTATCTTTTTAGTTTCTTCTAATGCTTTCTCCTATTCAGGGTGATAGAGAGCTTGAGCTTTGGTCTCTGAAGGCTTTAATGTCATGGGTTGGAATCAGCCTTTGTAAAGAAATCCTCTGCTAACTTCTCTGAGAGAGGGAAGATTGTAGAAAACTTTCAGTTCTTCCCCTGGCAGCAGCTGTTATCTTTTTCTGTTTCCTCACTATGTCTATTATGGGTTTCACCATGCACAAGCATCCTGTTTTCTGGTGTCAAAGAGGCTGCATTGCAATAGAGCAACTCTGCTTTCTCACAGGAAGCTCAAGTGACAATCGAATGCACCATCCCACAAAAGTTCCACCGCTCCATTATGGGCCCTAAAGGATCCCGGATCCAGCAGATCACCCGGGACTATGGTGTCCAGATCAAATTCCCTGACAGGGAGGAGAACCCAGGTATAGCCATGGATACATGTTCACATGGTAGTTTGGGTGATCAAGTGAGAGCAGTGTAGCCTACACTCTATATCACTGGAGATGTTTTGCCTGGGGTCTATGGAGAACTGACCCCAGGTATTCCCTGCAGTGTCCTTGCATCTGGGCTTAGCATCAGCCTTGCCCTCTTGGGAAGAGGGGCAGTTTTAGGAGGTAAAACCACAGACCTGTGTGTTCTGAATGTGTTCTCACCACAGAGTGCAGGGAGTACAAGTACCTGCCCTGGCAGAGAGGGCTCTGCAGGCTTACCAAGGTCTCTCTGAGCTCTCACGGGCTCCTTGCTGGCTGTACTGAACTCAGCCCAGCTGGGGCCCGGTGGCTACTCTGACCTAGCATCGGCCATCCTGCTGTACCACCCAGTGCTGTGGTGGAGAAACTTCCCTGCTGGGGAAGAAACTGCCTCTGCTGAGGTAGGAGTGCAGCCTCCACTCATGTAGTGCAACTGCAGCTCCTTTCTGTGCAGGCAAAGACAACACTGAAGCTGTGCAGAGAGGTATGGAGGGGGCTGTCTCGGTGAATGTTCTTGTTCTGCTCCTTCCAGGCTGAGCCATGGCAAGCTGCCTGTGCTAGAAGCAACCTTCTCCGTAGCAGCCTATAGTGTCCAACCTCTTGTGGCAAAGCCCAGGCTGACCCTGGCGATCTGAAGGGGGAGATAATGGGCAAGGAGGAAACTTTGCATTTAACACAAAACTTTCCATGTTTCCAGCCCCTGTTGCAGAGCCAGCTGTGCAGGAGAATGGCGAGGAAGGCGGGGAAGGCAAGGACGGGAAGGATGCAGATCCCAGCTCTCCAAAGAAATGCGATATCATCATCATCTCTGGCCGCAGGGAGAAGTGTGAAGCAGCAAAGGAGGCACTGCAGGTAGGTGGCTTTCTAAGCCCCTTGACCTCGTAATGTAGTGATGCCCTGATGAGAGAAGCCTCCTGCAGGCTTTAGTGGTGGTAGTAAAAACTACTCAGTCAAGGTGCTCACTGATGCTGAGTGTGGAGTTGGTCTGTACCATTCAGTGGGAGTCCTTTGATTGCTCTCTGGTTTGGTCTGGTGGCTTGAATCATGGTACCTGACCTCGTGACTGCTAGAGCTTGTAGGCAGCCCCAGGTGGCTTGCCGTGAAAGCATGACATGCTTGTTTTGAGGAGCACAGCAGGAAAGAGAAGGAGTCTGGTTGAGGCTGAATCATTATAACTTCAGCCATGCTCCTTTAGTGACGTTTTCTAAGTCTCTGCTAGGTGGAAGCCAAGGATATGAAAGCAGCCTGTCCCCAGAGGTGGGATTGGAGATTGCTTGTTTGGAAAAAATGCTTTAACACCCAACAGGGTTATCTTGGTGTTTGCAGCTGTTCTCTCTTCTGTAGAGTGTATCCTGACTACAAGGGAATGTACCTCAGTTCAGCAACACATTCTTTTGAGCAAGTATAAGGCAAGCTGGACGACAGGAGAAGGCTTTAAATTGGTAAACTGTGCTCCCTCCCCTGCAGGCTCTGGTTCCTGTCACCATTGAGGTGGAAGTTCCCTTTGATCTTCATCGTTACATTATTGGCCAGAAAGGAAGTGGGATCCGCAAAATGATGGATGAGTTTGAAGTAAGTTGTTGCTTTTCCTTTCATCTCCTCTGTCCTGGAGAATCTGTAGTGCTCGTGTTTGTGGTGGTGGCAATCAGTTGCAACATACTCAGGACTGTTGTGGCTTGACCACGGAATAGGGTCTGTATTAAAAAATGAGACCTGTGTGATTTAGTCCCTGGCTCTGGGGCTTGGTAGGTTTCTTGTTGAAGCTGTATGATCGGTGTTGATGCCACGAGTGTTGCATGACTTGTTTGGTGACTGCAGGGATTCCTCACCAGTATGAGAATTGTTTTCCTCCCAGGCCATGGGAAACAGCTCTGTTGTGCCTGCCTGTTTGGAAGGATTCCCCAGAAGCCCATGGGGACTCTTGGGGCTGGTGCAGGTTGGCTGTGAGCAGTGCTATTGAACATGCATTTGTTTCCTAGCCTCTCCTGGCCAGCACAGGGACTGCTGGGGGCTGAAGGCCTGCAGCAAAGCAATTTGATACAGATAATGGCTGAAGAAACGGGGTTCTATTCAAGGACCATCTAGACATGATACCACTGTAGGTGGTCCTGCTTGAGCAGGGGTGTTGGGCCAGATGACCTCCAGAAGTCCCTTCCAGCCTCAGCCATTCTGTGCTTAAGGTTGTCTGGGTGGGAGCTGGTCTTGGCAGTGAGATGCCAACCTGCAGTGAGAGACATCACAAGTGATACAGAACGGTAATCACTGCTTGTTACTCAGGTGAACATCCAGGTGCCTGCTCCCGAGCTGCAGTCAGATATCATCACCATCACTGGGCTGGCCACCAACCTGGACCGTGCCAAGGCTGGGCTGCTGGAAAGAGTGAAGGAGCTGCAAGCTGAACAGGAGGATCGGGTGAGGCCTGCGCCTGTGTCGTGGTTTAGACCCAGCTGGCAACAAAGAACCGCACAGCCACTCACTCACTCACTCTGCCCCCCACTGTGGGTTGGGAGGAGGAAATATAACGAAAGGCTCATGGGTCGGGTCAAGACGAGGACAGGGAGGGTTCACTCACCAGCTACGGTCACGGGCAAAGCAGACTCCACTTGGGGGAAAAATCAATTTAATTTGTCACCAATCAGATCAGAGCAGAATGATGAGAAGCAAAAACAGATCTCTAGAACACCTTACCCCACCCTGTCCCTTCTTCCCAGGCCCAGATTACTTTGCTCTTGATTTCTTCACCTCCTACCCCACAGCTGTGTAGGGAGACAGGGAATTGGGGGTTGTGAACAGTTCCTCACATGTTTGTTTGTTTCTGCCACTTCTTCCTCTTCACGGGTAAGGAGTCCTCACACCCTTCCCCTCCTCCAATGTGGGGTCCCTCCTGTGGGAGAGAGTGCTTCACAAGCCCCTCTGACATGAGTCTTTCCCATGGGGTGCAGTCCTTCAGGAACAGACTGTTCCAGTGCAGGCGTCCCACAGTCACAGCCTTCTTCAGGCACAGCCACCTCCTCTAGCATGGGGTCCTCCATGGCTGTGGGTCCACATCTACTCCACTGTGGTCCTCCACTGCTGCAGGGGGACAGCCTGCAGACTGCAGACTCCAGGGCAATCTCTGCTTCTGCACAGCTCCCCCCCCTCCTTCCTCACTGACCTTGATATCTGCATAGGTATTGCTCTCACCTCCTCCTCTTTTGCCTCCTGCAGGTCTTTTTAGCAGTTTTGGTTTTCCCCTAGATATGTTAATTGCAGAGGTGTTACCACAGAGGCAGGTCCAGCTTTGGAGCCGGTGAAGGTTCTACTAACTTCTCACAGGAGCCACCCCTGTGGGCCCTGCCCACTCCCAAAGACACACACACACACCCCGACCAAACACAGCTTATCCTTCTTCCTTCCAGCCAAACACAGCTGCAGCCTCTGGGTGTGCCTTTCAGGAGCTGCGCAGACTCCTGGAACCCCTTGCCTTTTAAGAGCCACCCTTAGGTGCTCTGCAGGTGTGGAGTGCTCATAAGTGGGTTACCCAAACATCACTCATTTAACATGAACTGACAGGAGAGTTTTGACATTCAACTTTAAGTACCTCAGGCTCTGTCACACCTTTGTGTACCCTCGAGACACTGCAGGGTGGCAGCCTCGCTGTGCTAGGAGTCTGTACCTTCTCGCATTGAGTCCTCATCACAGTTCTGAAAGAATAGATGAGGGATGAGTTGGATGGCTGGTTGCTGCTTGTAGTTTCCTGCTGAACTTGACAAAAGCACAAGGCTGCAGCAGGTGGATGTCTTTGGTGCTCTTCTATAGCCACATACACTCAAGCATGACGCTGCAGAATCAGTTCCACGCATCTCAGAAGCCAGAAGGAAATGCTGGGATTTAGATGGACATCACTCAACCAGCCATGGTACGTTCCTGCTGCTGTTTCTCACTCTGCTTCTCCTGTTCCAGGCCTTGCGAAGCTTCAAGCTGACGGTCACTGTGGATCCCAAGTATCACCCTAAAATCATTGGGCGGAAGGGAGCAGTGATCACCCAGATACGCACAGAGCATGAGGTCAACATCCAGTTCCCTGACAAGGATGATGAAAGCCAGGTGAGAGTCAGAGGGGGTGCAAAGTGGGCTGCTCATTGTCTCTGAGCATAGGAAGCACAGCATCTTCTCTAGGGCCCCGAACTCCCTGTGCTGCCTTTGGATAAGCTGGAGGGTAAAAGGAATTAGCAGAGGGGAGGTTTGCTCAGCTGCTTATGTGCCTGGGCTCTCACACATCTCCCTGTGCCCCAGGCCCAGGACCAGATCACCATCACTGGCTATGAGAAGAACGCTGAGGCTGCCCGGGATGCCATCATGAAGATCGTTGGTGAGCTGGAGCAGATGGTCTCCGAGGATGTGACTCTGGACCATCGTGTTCACGCACGCATCATTGGTGCACGCGGTAAAGCCATCCGCAAGATCATGGATGAGTTCAAGGTGAGTGGTGGGTGATGCAGCACAGGGTGGACCAGGCCTGGGTGGCCAGTGGTGCCGCTTGCTTCTGTGCAAAGAGCTTGGTAGCAGCTTGGTGCTAGGGGCTGAATTCAGGAGCATGAGGCTCACATCATGTGGTCCTTGTGTCCTGTGCCTGTTGAGCATCTTCAGCTGAAATGGGTGCAAAAGAAAAGCCAGTGCTGTTCTGCTCACCCCCAGCTTTGACACCACAAGCATGTGAGCAGAATCCCTGAGCCACCTGGCCAGCTGGGCTATCTGGACACCACACCCAGGCCCCAGCTGAAGCAGCCCCCCGCAACCTGAGCTGTAAGTCACCTTTGTACTGGGAATCAGGCAGGGAGGAGGCTGAGCTCTTTCTGACTTAGAATCATAGAAGCATTTTGGTTGGAAAAGACCTTTCAGATCATCCGGTCCAACCGTTAGCCCAGCACTGCCAAGGCCACCACTAACCCATGGCTCTCAGCACCACATCTACATGGCTTTGAAATCCCTGCAGGGATGGGGACTCCACCACTGCCCTAGGCAGCCTGGGCCAGGCCCTGACAGCCCTTTGGGGAAGGAATTGTTCCTCAAATCCAACCTAAACCTCCCCTGGCACAACTTGAGGCCGTTCCCTCTTGTCCTATTGCTTGTTCCTTGGGAGCAGAGCCCGACCCCGCCCCGGCTCCAACCTCCTCTCAGGGAGCTGCAGAGAGCAGAAGATCTCCCCTCAGCCTCCTTCTCTCCAGGCTGAGCATCCCCAGCTCCCTCAGCCGCTCCCCTCACACTGGGGCTCCAGCCCCTGCCCCAGCTCCATTCCATTCCCTGGACACCCCCAGCCCCTCAATGTCCTTCTTGGTGTGAGGGGCCCAGAACTGACCCCAGGATTCCAGGTGCAGCCTCACCAGTGCCGAGCACAGGGGGACGATCCCTGCCCTGGCCCTGCTGGCCACACCATGGCTGATACAAGCCAGGATGCTGTTGGCCCTCTTGGCCACCTGGGCACTCTACTGGTTCATCTTCAGCTGCTGCTGACCAACACCCCCAGGTCCTTTCCTGCTGGGCAGTTTCCAGCCACTCTTCCCCAAGCCTGGAGCGTTGGGTGGGGTTGTTGTGACCCAAGTGCAGGACCTGGCACTTGTTGAACCTCATGCAATTGGCCTCGGCCAATGGATCCAGCCTGTCCGTGTCCTCTGCAGAGCCTTCCTACACTATCTGCTGATGAACACTCCCACCCAACTTGGTGTCATCTGCAAACTTACTGAGGTTGCACTCAATCCTCTCATCTAGATCATTGATAAAGAGAACTGGCCTCAATACTGAGCCCTGGGCAGCACCATTTGTGACTGGCCACCAACTGGGTTTGACTCCATTCACCACAATTCTTTGGGCCGAACCAGAAGAGTACAAAGCCAGAAGAGGAACCTGGAAATGCTTCCTTGGAGCTCTGGGTTAGCCCTGCAAGCAGCACTGAGCTCTGTCCCTCTGTGTATGCTTCTAGTGAGGTTTTGCAGGCAGGGTCCCAGATGGTCTTCAGAGCAGGGAGATGGTTATGTCAGCTACTCTGGGTACTGAAGTGGACAACCAGACCTGTTGCTGGTGGCTCAGGGAGGGGTCTGTGCCCAGACACCTCAGCTTGAGCTTAACTCAAAGAAATCCTCTGGATTGTCTCTCGAGGCCACTGTTGATTCCCTTGACTTCGGGAATCTTGACACACTCTCAGGGCTCCTGATTTGGCAAGGTCAGCTGGCTCTGGGGAGGGCAGGGACCTCTGCCCCTGACAGCGTGTGGCCGTAGCAGGGTGCTTCACTGCGGGACCATGACTGGGTGCAGAGTGAGGCTTTGGTCACTCGCCTCTTGGCTGGGCTCGGTTGTTGAACCAAGCTGTTTGGTTCCCCAGTGAGCAGCCTTTGGTTTTGGCCCTGTCTTTTGTGGCTTCCCTGTACCCACCTGGCAGGCAAGCTGTGAGAGCTCTGTGGCTGTGTATGGGGTACACTAAACCAGCTCCATGAAGTGATTTTCAGCCAGGATTACTCTGTCTGTGGAGACAGAAAACTTATTGTGCTTCATGCTAATGGCTTGGTGGTGAAAATGCTTGCAGCAGCGTGAGGAAAACGCAGCTCTCTTGTGCCTCTGCTGCAAGGGCTGCACAGAAAGCAGTGGGGCTCTGGGCAGTGAGAACAGCAGGGACTGCTGGAAGGTGAGTGGTTACTGCAGACACTTCTGCCTTCCTTCCCAGGGGAACCAGACGGGTTCAGGGCCAGCCATATCCAAGTGCACCTCCCAGAGCCTGAACTATGGAGGTCCCAAACAGACTTGTGACAGTGAACAGATCAGGGCTTTTCTGTGAGTCTGGTGACAGGGGTCACGGGCACTCTGTGGCTTTTCAGATGTGCAGGTGTAAGTCCCATCCTGTTCCTTGTGTTGCAGGTGGATATTCGCTTTCCCCAGAGTGGAGCTCCTGACCCCAACTGTGTGACTGTAACAGGACTCCCCGAGAACGTGGAAGAAGCTATAGATCACATCTTGAACTTGGAGGAGGAATATGTAAGTGTTCAGCAAACCTGTGCGGGGGCTTAGCAAGGATTTCCTCTGCCACGGAGCAGGGTGGCTGAAGTCCCTCCACGTGGCATTTTCTACCACTGCATCGGAGAACTCAAACCCTGTGCAGGTGGCAGTCAGCCTTCATCTGCAACTGTCCCTCAGACCAGCCGGGTGCAGAGCCCGAGGCTGTGCTCTCTGAAGCAGTGGAAGGACTTGCCCTGCTGTCCAGGAGGTGACAGTGCATGAGAATGCTGGGACACCACCAGGATGTACACGTGCTTGCCTTGCTGCAGCTGGCATCACTTAGGAGTTGGTGGCCCTCAGACTAGTGCAGAAACACATATGTTTGGTCATTGTGGAATAGGCTGGTGACCTCGGACAGGCTGCAGCATGGTGAGGTGGGGCAGGGGGAGGAGACATGTTACACCAATTGGGGAACTACAAGATCCCCCCCTAACTGGGCCATGTCACTGCAGCTTGCAGATGTGGTGGACAACGAGGCAATGCAGGTGTATATGAAGCCCTCTTCACATGAAGAGTCCAAAGCCCCATCCAAGGGCTTTGTGGTGAGAGATGCTCCCTGGGCCACCGTCAACAATGAAAAGGTGAGTGTTGCTTCTGCTGGGGGGGCACAGGGCGTGTGGTACCCTCTGCCAAGGACTTAGTCTGAGGTCTGGCTGTGCTACCTCTGCTGGGGAAAGAGCACCCACCCTCCCTTGGTGGCAGAGGAAGCAGTGAAGGGCCCTCCTGCTCATTGTGGCCCATGCAAGCTGAGAGCAGGCCTGGGCTCTGCCTCGCCAGCTTACAAAGCACTGCTGTCTCTTTCTTCCAAATGTCTTGTCCACACTGACTACCCCACGGTGGAGCTGCTGGGAAGTGGAGAACCCTTACCAGAAAGTGTCCGGCCAGGTGGTGGTGTTTTTAAGGGTAGGGATGGGGCCCTGGGACATCTGACTCTTCTGCTGCAGCACAGAACAGGCTCAGTGTTTGCAGCTGTGTTCTGGCTGGGAGCAGTGAGCTGGGACATGTCAGCTCTGTCCTCAGCTGCCACAGTGCTGCTGCAGGACTGGCCTGGCCCCACTCCAGCATCTGAGTTACCACGGTTGGACCCTTGGAGCCCTTGGTCAGCCTGCCACCTGCACCCTCCTAAATGTCATCTCTAGATGGCTCGACCATCCACCCTGGGCCATCCTAGGGACGTAATAACCCTCTCCAGCCCTCACCCGTGGTCTCTGCCCACGGGCCATCAGAAATGCTGCTTAGCTCAGGGGTGCACCGTGCAGGTTCACAGCAGGGCAGGAGCTAAACTTGTTCCCTTTTTGTTTGCTCTAGGCCCCTGATATGAGCAGTTCTGAAGACTTCCCCAGCTTTGGGGCTCAAGTGGCCCCCAAGACTCTTCCCTGGGGACCCAAACGATAATGACCTGGAAGCAGAAACTCCTCCAGCCCGCTGACCTGACACTAACCTGCCACAAATACTTCCTGTCTGAAATCTGACCCAGCGGCTGGAGCACAAGTCAATTGCCCTAAGAGGTCTCCTAATGGTGTCTGGAGTGCTAGACCCCATCCTGCTCCCCTCAGCTATCACCATGGCTAGGATCCACCCTCATCTCTTGATGGATATCCTTTCCTCCTTTGGAACAAGACTTCCACTCAGATTCAAACACTAAATGTGTGTGTTTTTGGTAGAAGATTCATAATTGACTCAAAGTGGCTAAGATTTGCAGCTTCCCAAGCGCTAGCAGAGCAATCTGCTCTCTTGAGCATGTCTTACTAGGCATTCTCGCCTTCATTAGGAGACCTCCTTTACTGTGGCTAGGAATCTACTTCCTGTCTCATGACCTCAGGAAATAAATTTCCTTGACTTTCTAAAGCCAAAACGTTTGCCCTCTTTCCTTTGTGTTTATCCCAGGCCTTGCCTTACCTTACCTTTGTAGAGTGCAATCAACTTTTTTCCTTTTAACTGCCAAAAATTCATTTAATGCTGATAGCTGACTGTGGGGAGAGCTTAAAATAATCTAAAAGGTCAGAAACTTGCTTGTTAAAGGAGCAAAACCTTCAGTAGGCTGTAGAGGCAGCGGAGATGGAAGGGACCAGAACCACGTAGAGCTGCCCTGGTCAGGTCCCACCTCTGAGTGTGGTGCCACATGAGCACAGCCCCAGCCTGCGTGCTTGATGAGTCTTCCAGGCCTGGTGGCAGAGCCCAGTCCTCGCTCCTGCCTTCCCTCGTCCACATTTCCTGGCAGCCAGCAGTGAGCAGGCAGTGAGCCAGCACGTGACAGCCATGCCAGGTGGGGCAGATTTGGGTCGGCCAAGGCTGCTGCAGTGGCTTGGCCTGGGAGAGGCTGGTGGGAAGCACAGCCTTGAGGAGCTGTAGTCCTCTGCTAGCACGGCAGGATCTAGGCACGAGCGGTAGGGACATCTATTACTATTGCCTTCTTTCTACCTCAGAAGTCAGTACGATGGTGGCCTCTCAGTGTAGGTGGGTAAGTAGCTGTTGCAGCTCTTGCCTTGGCACTGAGAGCTCCACCCAGAGTGTGGAGGAGAATCAAGAGGAGCCTTTTGTCTCCAAGTGACTGCAGGAGCTCCTCCCGAGGGAAGCTGAGCATGGTGACAGTGGGGCAGGCTGTGAATCGGAACAGTAGGGCTGCTTGCTGAGCTAGAACAGGGCTCAGCCCCAAGGTCGCAGGCTGCAGAGGCTGTGAGCCAGGCTTCTGCTCTGATGGCACTGGTGGCTGACTGTGCTCTGAGCCCTCCCCGAGGCCTCCGTCGTATGGACAGTAGAGGGTGACCCAGCTCTGTACCCTGGGCCGCTTGTGCCTAGGCCCTGCCATGGCTTGCTTGAAGGGGGCTGTGTCCAAGCTCCTCCAGCCAGTACGAGGAAAACCACATCTTCGTAGAGGGAGGCAGGGAGCACGGGCTTTCTGTTCTTTTCTTCCCCTGCCTCAGTCCTACAGAGGTTGTAGTCTGAGCCATTCCTCTATCCCAGCTGCTTCAGCTCTTAGGCAAGCAGGAGTCCATAGACTCTCTTCCCTAGTGCTGTTTAAGGAGCAAAGGCCCAAAACTCTGGCAAGCTGAACCCAGTGTTCTTGCCTTTCCCTCTGGCCCAGCAGGCCTGACACGCCGCCACTCCTCCTCCCCACGCCAGCCCTGCTGGAAGAGGCTGCTGTGCACTTGAACCTAAACCTCACAGTGGTCTCCTGGAGTCTGCGAAATGGCTGGAGCTGAGCGCAGCCCATGGCAGGGCCCCTGCCTGCCCCAGGAGGACAGGGTGGCCTTGCCTGCAGCGTGGGAGACAGGGTGGGTCAGTCAGGAGTAGGGTGACACCCTCCCATCTGCGTCTGTCGGAGAATGGTTATTCCCCTGTAGCTTAGGTCTGTCCTGTGTCACCGAGCCCCCTCTTCCTCTTTCTGCCCGCGTGCCCTCACCAGTTTGCAAAGCTAGGCTTGAGTTACATTGGGGCACCACCGCCTGGGCTCGTGTCCCACAGCCCGACCCTCCACTCTAAAGGAGGTCATGAAGTGATTGTACCTAGTACTGTCCCCACCGCCCTCCTTCCGCAGCAGACTGTGGCATGTGTCCATTCCTCTCTTTGACGTCTTCCATATTGTATGTTTCCATAGCAATGATCCCTTGGCCTTAACTTTGGAATTTGGAGACTATATGCAAACATGTAAAAAGGCTCATGAGTATGGATGACACTGGAATTTTATAAATTCTAAAATAAAACCTGAAACAGCTTGCAGTGTTGCGGATATTATTTCTGCTGGTGGGTTGAGCTCCAGGGCAGCCCCTGCTTGGCTCAGCGTGCCCGGGTTGAGTTCAGGCTCAGTGTGAGCCTCTGCTGGGGCACTGCCCGTGCTGGGGGGGACTGGCACAGCCAGCGCCGGGGCTGAGGGAGGAGGCGAGAGCGGTGCCAGGCAGTGGCAGAGGCTTCGCCCTCCTCACAGGGAGTCACCGACCTGCTGGCATCCCAGGGGGCTTGAGCTGGGGCTGCTGCCACTGTAGGGCGAGGAGAAGGAGGCACCAGCTGTGGTCCCTCTTGCTCACCTCCACGATAGCCAGAGCCTCTCGTCTGCCTCCTGCCGCAGCACCGACCAGCCAGGGCCAAGCTGCGGCTCCCTGGGAGGAGAAGCTCGGCTGCGGGCAGGGTGGCAGCGTGCCTGTCCTGCTCACCCACTGCCTCCATAGCCCTGCCCACCATACCTGCTGGCGCCGGCAGAGCAAACCCTCCAGCCGTGGCTACAGGTGAGCATCCTGCACGGGGGGAGGCAGGAGGAGCAGGAGGCCACAGCCCTGCCTCTGCTCGCCCGCAGGCGGAGCTGTGGCTGCACCACCAGCGCCAGGGTTGCTGCAGGCAGGTGAGCACAGCCCAGGCACACGCCATGGCCACACTCCTCTAGTTCACTCCCTGCCAGGTCCTTTAGCAGCGGGGGTTACCTCACTGTAGTGCCAACAAGCATGACCAGGTAGTGCCAGCTGTGTCCCCCCCCACCTTCAGCATTGCTGTCTCCAGCGCCAGGCCGGCCCCAGCAGGAGATGGTTGGCAGCCCTTCAGCCCCAGCATGGTGCCGTGGGCTCAGCTGTGGCCAACTGCTTTATATCCCAGTCCATGCCCATGGCTGGATCTGTGACAGCTTGCTTCTTGTCTCCCATCTCTCCAAAAGAACCTGAGTCACAGAAAGAGAGGTGGTGGTTGCATTGCTTGCCTGTGACCCTGTGCAAGTCTAAAGCCAGGAAGGTTTTAGAGGAGCAGGCAGAGGGGCTTCCCTAGCCCACCTTGTTCTCAGCCAGGGCCTCCTTGGCCAGGTACCATTCACACTTTATCTCCATGGACTCGGGGATGTCAGGTACCAGCCATGCAACCACATGTCCAATAAAGAAATCCACATGCTGGGGGTGAACGGGGACGTGCAGGGTGGCCAGGGGGCAGCTCCTCACACCCTGTCCCAGCACTGAGCCCTGGACCACCCTTGAACACGGTGATGAAGCCCTGGGCCACCCTTGAACAGCTCGAACCCAGCAATGAAGCCCAGGCATAGGGCCTCCAGCTGCCAGTGAGTCAGGGTCACCTTGATGTGCTGGTCCCTGGGTGCTCTGTCCCTGAGGGAGCAAAGTGCAGCCGTCACCCCCTCTCCCTTCACAGCGTCACCACCGCTGTGTTGCTGCGGGGGCTCTGATCACAGCTCCTGGCCCTGCGTGCCAGAGTGCAGCAAAACGAGCCCTTGGCCAGCAGCAGGTAGCCAGGAGGCTGCAGGTAGCCTGGCCCTGGGGGACTTTCTGCTTTGCAGAAGCACCTCCCTCCACCAGTGGGACTCCAGCCCTCAGTCTGGCCAGGCAAGAACCTCGCCAGTTACCCCACATGGGCATGGCCAGTTCACACTCGGCTCTGGGGTGAGCGAGGGCCCCAAGGACCTCAGGAAGGTGGGTGGCCAACATGAGCCTGGGTGAAGGCCACTGTGCAGAGAGAACATCCCCTGCGGTGGTGGCAGAGGGAAGCAAACCCAAGCCTGAGCAAATGGGAGAGGAGCCAGCCGTGGTGGGAAGGGGGCTCCTGGTGCACATGGTGCTGATCTGCAGGACAAAGTCCCACGGCACATACGCCAAGGTGAAGGTCACACAGCCATGCAGGCTGCTGGCATGGACACACTCACAGTACTCCCAGGGCAGGAGGTCAGGGGTGAAGGCTCTGAGGAAGGCCTGGGAGCAGGGGGATGTGCTGCAGCAGGCCCTGCAGCCCATGGGCACCCAGCCCCACACAGGAACTCCTCCACCCCTGTGCTCCTGAGGTGTCTTTCCACCCCTCCTCGTGTGCCAGACATGAGTGCCACTCGATCCTAGGTGCCGTGTCCTGCCCTCACCACTCCATCGAACCCAAGCAGGGCTGCACGTCCCTAGGGTAGCAGCTTCCCACCACCTGTGGCTGGAGTGGTGCCTCCTGCAGAGGGGTACCCACCCCAGGCCCCGCGGCTTCCCCCCCAGCACCCTGCAGCATTGATGAACTTTGCCCCCACCCCACCTGAAGCCCTCTCGGCCCCCGCCTGCCAGCCCGGTGACGCTGCTGCTGGCAGCCAGCTGAGTGATGGCCTCCAGGATGGAGAACCAACACCAAAGCCCTGCGCCCACTCGGCCACGGGCCACTGGTGTCACAGAGGAACTTGTGGGCATCCAGGCAGATCTTCACCCAGCTGCTGAGCAGAGCGAAGAGGGGTGCTAGGGGACAGGCTGCCACGAAGATGGTGATGGACCCAAACCATGGGACTGGGAGGAAGAGAAGGAGGATTGGGCAGGGACAGGCTGAGAGATGGCAGCTGCAGCACATCCCAGCCCTGTCCTGCAGGGAGTGGGCAAAAACTTCCATGGCTGGTCCCTTCCTCTGGGGAGCTTCTGCAGCTCCTACTGCAGCTCCACCAGCTTTCTCTCTACCAGTGCTTCAGCGCTCCCAACCCCAAAGCTGGTCCTTGCCCATCTCCAGGTACTTGTCAAACAGCCCCTTGAACACCAGCAGCTGGTGGTCCATCACCCAGGGGGCCTGCTCCACCAGGCCTGACTTCCCCTCCTCTACCACCTTCTTGGTGGAGAGGAGCTTGTGCTTCTGCCCCCAGCACTTCAGCTCCCTGGGGAGGTGCAAGGGGCCGTGTCCCCCACTACAGCCAGCCAGCACCACTTCTTGCCCACCCAGCAGCACCCCAAAGCCCTCACGCTCTCTGCCCTTGAAGAAGGCAGTGTAAATGGGCAGGGAGTAACAGGTGACAAACTGGAAGAAGAACACTTTGAAGGAGAAAGCATTCTCAGACTTGGTCTGGGCGTGGTGCATCTCTGCTAGGAGGAAGCATGGGGACATGGCCCTACACCACTCCAGGATGCTCTGCCACATCATCACATCGCTCAGCTCTACCCCCCCCCCCCCCTCCCACGGTGCTCCCCCCTGCTGTGGGG